>PVJX010005339.1:58059-85238 GCA_004027295.1 Dolichotis patagonum
TCCACTATCTGCCCTGTTCACTGAGGCCTCTCTGCCACTGTTCCTGAAATGCTCGTGTTCTTGTTCTCTCTCCCTAGAATGTCCTTCAGTATTTTTTGTAGGGTTGGACTGGTGGTCACAAATTCTCCTAGTTCCTCTTTGTCATGAAAGCATCTTGTTTTTCCATTAATTTCTAGAGAGAGTTTTGCAGGATACATCAATCTGGGCTGTAGATTGTTCTCTTTCAGTGCTTGAATTACTTCACTCCAAGCTCTTCTTGACCTGATGGTCTGTGTCGAGAAGTCTGCCATGATTTTGATGGGTTTTCCTTTATAGGTGATCTGTTTCTTTTCTCTGATGGCTTTTAATATTCTGTTCTTATATTGAATTTCTGGAATCTTGATTATTATGTGTCTGGGAGTAGCTCTGTTTTGGTTGTAGGTGGCTGGAGTTCTGTATGCTTCATACCTCTGCATATCATTTCTTTTTTCTATCCTTGGGAAATTTTCCTTAATAATTTTCTGTGAATAGCCTTTGTAATTCCATTGTTTTGATTCCTGCTTCTTCATTCACATGCTTTATTCTTAAGTTATAGATTCTCTTGTCCTCTTCCAGTCTTTGTATCTTTACTGCCTGCTCCCTTGTTATTTTTAAGAGATCTTGCCTTTCATGATCACACATTGCAAGCCTGTGTTCAATGTTTGATAGTCTATCTTCGGTTTCTTTCAAGCAGTTTTGCCAGCTTTCTATGGAGTCTTTAGTTTCCTGATAATCTCTTTGAATCTGCTTCATGAATTCTAGGTTTTTTCTGTATTCTTCATTAAATTTTTCTCTCCTTTTGTGTTCCTCCATTCTTCTGTCTGTGTCTTCTTAAGAGGTGCCCAGCCTTTCTTTGATTAATCTACTTATCTCTTGTTTAATGTGAATTAATATTTCAGTTTTGGTCCCGCTTACGAGGTCCTGAAGATATCTCTTTATGTCCGCTAACGCTGTGTTTGATGTTGCATTTTTGCTGCCCTCAATCTCTTTTGTATTTACTTCTCCTGGATCAATGTTCTCAGGGTTGGGGGCTGGGAGTTTTTTCTTATTTCTCCCTCTTGTCATGTTTTTGGTTCCTTCCATACAAGTGTACAGTGTAATTCCCAGACCCTTTTCTTGTTGGTTAAGGCTCCTCTATAGCGTGCAGGCTAAGAACTTTTGCTCTCTTCAGTAGGCTATCAGAGATTAAAGTTCAACATGGGCAGTGTGCGCTGGCTCCTCCCCTCTGGGCCAGTCAACCTTTGCAGGCCTTCGATGTGTCAGTGTATGCCGATCTCAGGGAATTAATTTGTAGCGACTCGCTGGGTCCCGGCCAGGTGCGCGGCCTAGTCCAAGCAGATTCCACCAATCCGCTCGGCGAGGGGAGCAACCAACTGAAGCCACTTCCTTATGGAGTTAGGGCTCTCCTGCCCAAATCCAACATGTCGTCCAGTCAGTTTCCCCTTTCCTGTGGGAGGGTCTTATTCCCATCACTCACTGCATGTTGATGCCATCCACGAATACTGCTGGGCTCCCCGACCTCCGACTTCAGCGCATCTGCGGTGGGAATTCACGGTGCCTCTGGGTGGGTTGCGTGCAGGCCCAGACTGGGCGAGCCACACGCAGGGCTGTTCAGCTCCGCGCTCTGCCGGCTCAAGCCAGTTTCAGTGCGGATTGCTTGGGCAGGGATTCAGGCGGCTCGAGGGGGGCGCTGTGCTTGCTGATCTTAACTTCTCTTATGGTAGCCCCAGGACCTCATATTCAAGTGGTTTTTTGCACTTTAGTTTCTTCGTGGATTGTGGGAGTCCATCTCTCTCTGTTTGGGTCTCTCCAGGGTATTTTATTCTGGCATTTGAGCCATCTCTCTCAGAGAGGGTCCCTCTCCTGCTACCTACCGGTCTGCCATCTTTGGACTTCCCTGTCGTTAATGTTTTAAGAACATTTTTATTACTTGTTCAATACTGACTTAAATCAGACCTTGTCTGGATCTTATCTGGCTCCATCCTCCACGCTATTTCCTGCCTCTGGTTCTGTATACTTTCCCCTAAATCAGTGTTTCTCCTGCTAATCTATGGAGCACACATCTGATTGTCATTTCTTAATCTGAAATCCTCTAAATCTTCTTATTGCCTGGGTTAAAATCCAGGCACCATATGGCCTTTGAGAGGACCCCTTCCTCCCTCTGCTGCACCAAGTCTCATCCTCGCCTCCCTTCTCTGCAGGCTCCAGCTCTCCACATAGAAATGGACCCGTGTGGCAGATGTTGAGTTGAGCAATGAATAAAAGTGTTAACAAGATAAAGTATGAAGAGCTCAAATAAGTAATATTGAAACTATAGTAATACAAAAGTTGCCAAGGATCACAGACAGTTCACAAAGTATAGGTTATTAGTACATAGAGAAATGTTGAACTCTATTATGAATCAAAGAAATTAAAATCCAAAGACATTTTTATCTACCAAAAAGCCAAAGATTTTAAAAAGTTAATGTGCACTATTTACTAGTGCTTCAATACATTAGTATTCCCAGTGTGGGAAGAATAGATTGACCTGGATGGATTAGAAGAGAAATTCTCAGAGTAATGAAAATATTTTACACCTGCAACGTGTTCTTTTTTTGCCACTGTATCTCTATATAACTCCTTCTCTGTATGGTATTGTCAAAAATACATTGAAATATACTAAAATTAGTGCCTCTTATCATGCGTAAACTCCAAAGATGATTAAAACACTTGTCTAGTGTTAGGAGAAGAAAGCTCTTTCATACAATGGGCAGTAAGGGTGAGGAATTAACATAACTTAGTTCCAACTTTCTGGAAATTAATTTACTTCTGCCTTTTAAGAAACAGTACTCTTGAATGTGGTAATTCTCCTAAGATAGCATCCTTAGGAAAGAATCATGAATTTGAAGATATGCCATATATGCTATTATCAGCTTTTATTTTCCTATTAACACTACGAAAACAAGGCGTCCTTGGATAAATGATTCATTAGATTATAATAAATCTGTATGGGGCCAATGCCAGGAAATGAGATTCCTTCATGTGAATTGGGGTAAGGTATCCAGGGCAACAGAACTTCAGCACCCTTTACCTGGTACCTCTGCACATTCCAAGTTTCTGACCACAGCCCTGATCCATATTTTGGTTGACAAGACAGACATTAATGTGTAAATGCCTTTAAAAAATAGTGCAGGCAGTTGTTTGGAAGTTAACTTGGGAAAAAGAGCTACAATTGTACAGATAAATGTAATTTTTTTCAAAATTTTAAAATCTCCTGGAGAAGGTTACTGAGATGTAATTGATGGTTGGCATGAAAGAATGATGGCTGACATTCTCTCCTGTCCATAAATTTTCTCACTTTTAATTCTTTTTCTTTTATGAAAATAGCTGTTTTTTATTTTTCTAATTTACTGAAGGTCTGCAGTACTGCCTGCAACAGTGGTCTCTGAGTGCAGCGGTAGAGCAGAGGAATTCAATGCTTGTGTTACAGGCAGAGGTGGCATGGAGTAGAAGGTAAAGGTAGTTTTGTGAAAGTCCTAGTGATTCCTTCCATAAAAGGAGGTGTCTCTTAACCTTTGTCTTTACTTCTTTCTGTTTTGCAGGTTTGAGACCTTTGAGGTAAACAGCTTCGAGCAGTTTTGTATCAACTTTGCTAATGAAAAGCTTCAGCAACAGTTCAACTTGGTAAGTCAAGTTTACAATGGGGAGGGGGTGCAGAAAACCTCACATTCTCCCTGGAATTGTTCTCAGCCATGGTCACCTCCCTTCCACCTGAGGTCAGGGGGCTACAGCTTTGCTCTGACCTATCTTGGGTTTCCTCATGGTGTCCTTAGCTTTCAGAATTGGCTCTTCTCTGCCAGCGAGGTCATATGGCTCCAGCAGCTATGCTGAGAAGGGAAATGATCCCCTGGCTTTGATTTCTAGCTCATCGAAGCCTGGACTTTCAAGGTTTTTAAGCAATTGCAGGCCAGTATAGAGCTTCTTGTGATTGGTTGAGCAATAACAACACGAAGTTATTAAAATACCCAAGTAGAGGTTTGCATAGGAATGGAAAAATCACCAAGCTCTTCTGTTTTGCTGTCATGACTATAATTTAGTTTCCAAACCTTTTCTAATAGCTATCTATCATCCTCCAGTTCCCAGAACACAATTCAGTGGCAATGGAAGTCAAAGTATGTCTGCATTTCACTCACCTTGACCTTTTACTTCTTTTCCTAGCATGTGTTCAAACTAGAGCAAGAAGAATACATGAAGGAGCAGATACCTTGGACATTGATTGATTTCTATGATAACCAACCCTGTATCGATCTCATAGAAGCTAAACTGGGTATCCTGGATCTGTTGGATGAAGAATGTAAGGTAAAACTGGTGATACTTTCATCAAATTGATTCAGTTTTAAGCTTGAGCTTTGGGACAATGGACAATTATGTGATGCAAAGGAACATGTGAACTTGGATTTGATCTATGATCATCTGGCCTTGGTGTTTTGGAGAAAGCTTTGTTATTCATTCTGCATGCATTGACTGTGATGAGCAAGTGTTATCCTGGTAAATATATGCTCCTCTCAGCATATGATATAATAGGCAGCAGCTGTTAGGGATTGGCATGACATGGCAGCATGGATTTGGTGCCAAGGATGTCCTAGGTGCCAAGGGACTCAGCATCTAGACAAGTCACTCCAATGAAGACTCAAAGCCCAGGATCGTCTTTGCAGTGTAAAATGGTTTGTGAGTGACAGTGTTGCATGGCATGGTAGCAGGAGAGATTCACAGATTTCCATCTTCCTGGCTTCAGTGGATTTTAGCCTGCATGACAAGAAGAACACCTGACAGCTTTGGAAGTATAGGGTAAGAGGAATTGGATTTTATCAGTTGCTTAACTTTGGCTTCTGGGTTCCTGTCGTATGGATTGATGGCAGCTGGCTTTGATCGTCACAGTCTCTCCCAGTTTGGTACTTGATTGATAAGAGGGTAATACACAGTTCATTCCTCCACTGATAGAAACCCATAAAAAGGTCTAGGAGCCACATGGATCTTGGTATTGAAAGTTATGAGCCCCGTTGCTTTGACCTTTTCTCCTACATCTTGCCTCTAAAGAAAGGGATATGGCTCAGTAGTTAGGAGAACGAGTTTTCCTTGCAGAAGGTTTCTACTTTTTTCCTCAACTTTGAAATGAAAAGAAAAACTTAATAAAACAATAGGCAACAAAGTGAAAATATACCAAATCCTATAGCTGGCACACTTTTAATTCCTAACATATTTCAGCATCTCTTTAGAGCCCAGGAGCTTTATCTTCAAAGTCAGTATCCAAGCAGAAATCATTTCAGTTCATTAGGTGTTTGTCATGTCTTGTATTTATTTTGCCTTTGCCTTGTCAGGTGTTTATCTACGAGGTTGGAGTCAAGGTAAAGTGACTGTTCCTGGATTAAGTGGCACTGGCTAAACTACTGACATCACAACATAAACCCTCCTTTCTCTCTCTCAGTGTCAACTCCTTAATTTCCTTGTCTGCAGCCAACAGCCTAGCTCAGACTAGAGCATACCTTCTCAGTCTCTTGAGATTTCCAGTCAGTCTGTCTCCTCCAGCTGTACATCTCCCACCCAACATCTGGTCCTCTAGGGCACTGGGCCAATCTAGCTTCCCAGCCCTTGCTCAAGGTGAACTCTGGTTTTTCACTCCTCTCCTTACTGGTGAGGATCATGCACAACTCTGAGGATGCAGGGGATAGGTTGTCTGTCCTGCATAGATTCTATGATGATTAATTAACTAACCATAAACCAGGACCCCCAGGGGACATAGTCTCTGCTTTCCTATTTACTCACAACCTCTCACCCAAATACCCCACTGCTTCAGGAAGAGCAGTTCTGTGACCAGCATCTGTCTAGTGGATTTGCAATGATTTACCTGCCCTTGCCAAGCAAAGTAGAGCTGCTGGTAGATTTGTTTTGCCTTGTCTTGGTGGAGCTGAGAGGTGCCAATACCCAAGGGAACATCTCACAAGAATGTCAAACCATAGCAGTGGGAACACTGATTCCAGTGCACAGGTAGCAGTTACATGGGCCTTAGCCCCAAGAGAACCCCTGGAACAGGGCTAGACTTGGCGCAGGTGGTTCCAGGAATGGTGCAAGCACACAGAAGGTAGTAGTTATAGAGAAAACAAGCCAGACTCAGACAGAAAGGCCCACAAAACAAGCCATGCTCAGCAGTTACAAAAGTGTCCTCCACAAAGCGTTAGAATGTTCAGCCTGAGATAGTCTCAGTCCAAAAGAATCCCAAGACTATCTTCTCTCTTTCTTCTGAACACACACCATGTGCAGCATCAATCTAGACATCTATCTCACTTGTAACAAGCTACAGAAAAATAAAACTGTATATCTAAGTCCTGCCACTGCAGTCCATCAAATGCCAAAATCATGTTATGCACACACTGGGTGTTTCATCTTGAGGGAAAATCCTCAGGGAGGAGAAATTGATCTTCCTCCTGGCTTTCATGGGAGGAAAGGCAAGGTTATACTTTGACTAGTGAATAGCGATAGGGCCTGGAGATGTCAAGTTCCACAGAGGTTGGGAGGGACGTGCAGAGTGACTTAAAGGGGTACCAGCTCAAAATGACACTGAGATTCATGCAACCACTATGATTCCTCCTCCCTGAGCTCCTCCAGGCTTCCTGCTCATGGAGCTGCTGGGGGCTGGGAATGTCAAGATGCCAGGTAATGTGAATATGACACATTTAAACACACCAGTAGCCAAGACCGTAAGTGTAGCTTGGGAGGTGAGACGAATGCTGCATTAAGGAGTTAGACAAAAGCCCACAGTGTGGAAACTTTTTGCACCAGACTTCATTGTTCTGGGAGGCCAGAGTGATTGAGTATAATTTGCAACATCTAGCAAGACGGTTTTAAATCAATCGATGTCATTAAATTTATCAAAAGTCATCCAACTGATCCTTTTAAAGGGGTGCATTTTACTTAGGAAAATTACACTGTTACAGTCTGACTTTAAAAAATTGGGAGGGGGCACCTTCTGAAAGTACCCACAGCCCTGGCCTGAAGAGGTTGAAGAGGTTGAAGAATTCCTGCATTATCTATTGCAGCTGGGCAATGCAGAGTCCCTCAGGATGAAGCCTTTTGAACTGTGAGAGCTGCCTCCGACACATCCCTTTCCTCTTGTATCTCAGATCCTCTGTGGGATGAGAAAGAATAATGAGGTCTCACGGTGAGGAATTGAATTCTGTGACCCCCCACATGACAGTGCACAAACCCAGGAGAGACTTGGACTGGTGTTAAGCAACCAGTGGAAAAATCACTTCCCAGAGACATGCTGCAGAAAGCAGGGCGGTGAGCTGGGGTTTCATTTGGAAGCATGGACACACTTGGCTGCAGACTGAAAGGCAGCACGTGGTGGGTTCTCCCCAGGGCCTGTGATGGGTCTCAGAACTGCAGGGAAGGCACGGGGACCACAACAGCAGACTGCTTAGGTTCCTTTTTGGTGGAAAAACCCTAGCATTTATGGTCCAACCCAGAGCAAGCCATAAACTACACAGTGCTTTGGCTATCCTGGGAGGTAGGAAAGAGGTGTTTGTAGGAAGTTTCAACTTTTGGGCTGCTCTTTCCTAAACTCTCCAGTCCACGATGTACTCTGAGGCTGCTGAGGGTTGTGGAGAGATGGACACTACAGTCCTTGCCCTCCCCTAAGCCAAACTCACACTGGTGCCTCATACATCAATCCTCTCCCTCTTAGAACAAGTTAGTCTAGGTTTATAGAATATGAGATGTTATATATACCTCCTGAGCACATATGTGCATTTTAGCAGAAATCTTCTGAAAACGATAGCTTGATCCCTGAAAGCAATCCTAGTAAGTAAAAGACAGATTACTGCCACAGTGCAGAGAAACAGTGCTGGGGTTCCTCAAGGACAGGTTTACTGGAACAGCAGGCTGTGCCTTGTGTGGATTGTTTTGTTTCATGGAATCCAGCTGAAGGGCTAAGTAGACTTTCCTAATCCTTGTGGTGGCTGAAGACAATGGAGCTATTGCTCTGCTTTCTTGTCAGTAGGGGGTCATCCTGCTCCCAGGAGAGTTTATTCTTTTTAGATCAAGGGTCATGGTATCTTCAGTGACCCTGAAGGTCTCCTTAAGGTGATTGGAGAGTCTGGAGTGAGCAGGCAGGAAGCGGACTGGGCTTTCAGGAGCTCAGCAATGGGAGAGGCCATTTGAATCTGTTGGAGTGAGCAATCCCAAGGGAGTGGTCAGATCATAGGTGGAATTTCAGTAATTAGAGGTGAGGCCATGCAGATACTGAGTCTGACTTTCTTCCTGGAAGCGTGGCTGTGAGAGGCAGGAGGCAGGGCTGGGTGGATGAGATGCTGGCTTGGAGGACAGCACTTCCCCACAAGGGAAGTCGGGGAGAGTGGCTGTGGATGTAGCTACTCTGGGTGATACAGTAGGAGTTTGAGATTTCCTGCTTGAAAACCTCCATTTTCCCATGAAGGAGGAAGCAAAGCGTGTGCCACACAGAGGCAGGTCAGAAGCTTATGGAGGCTGGAGGAAGGTAGGAGCTGCCCTGTGAATAGGAGAGCGAATCACTGAGAGCATAATTTCACAGATGAAATCGAGGAGTCTTTGAGTTAACTCTAGATTAGACCTGGGACCTTAATCTGCAGAAGTGTGAAACCTGGTGCTATTTTTTGGCAAAGATACTGTTGCATGATGTTAGATCAGCAAGGAAAAGAAAAATGATGAAGGAAAAATGAGTTGCTGTGTGAGTTCCTCCAGCCCAAGTGAAGGGAAGAAGTCTGCTCGGAACTGTCAGGAGTTAGTGTTCTGCTGAGCATGCAAGGAAGGGGAGTGTGAGGGTGAAAGAGTGAAGACCCAAAGCAGTATTGGGTGCTGCTGGATGCAGAGGAAGTCGCTGTCTCCTCCCTGGAGAGCTATTAGAGTTGCGTAGTACTGGGCCCAGCTGGGCTTCAGTTACTACAAGGAGAGGATGGAGAATACGCCTCAGAGACTGAGGATCAGAGGTGCTTTGGTACAGTGGTCATGTGAGGTTGGCAGAGGTAGGAGACGTCAGGAAGCCATAGACATATGGGACGGAACTAGACAGTGTCTGCAGAGGCAGTTACTGGTGGCAGTAGTACACGAGGACCAGGACACAAAAGAGAGGTGAATAACTAACTGGCTGTGAAGTCCTTAGCCATCTCCTGCCTGGAGCTTTGTTGGGGGCAGGCTTTGTCCCCAGGGGACATCCCAGACTAATGATTGCAGCTTCTGTGATAGAATAATTTCTGCTCAAGGTCCCAAGGTTTGTATGGTAGCAGAAAATACATGCCCTAGACCCAGTGTGGTTTCCAGCTCTGTCTGTGATCTTAGGCAAGTTATTTAACCTCTCTCTCTACTTCCTTTTCTCTCATACTACCTAGCTCATAGAGTGACACAGGATTAAATAAGTTGATACATCTAAAACATGTAGAAAACTGCATGACAAATATAAAGCACTGTGGGCATTTGCTGTTAATATCTGAGAATCTTAATTGATAAAAATTCCCACTGGTCCTTATTTATAGTTGGAGGTGGGGCAGGAAGTAAAAAAACAGATGGATCCTTGTTAAGGTATTCAACCTGACCTTGACTGTTGGTCTCATCTAATTCATGCCAGTCTGAATTACTGAATACATGGGGTCATACATGGGGTCTTCTCTTGGAAGTCCAATCTTACTTTCAACATGATTTTGTTACCAGCAGATTTATTTACTGAGGTGAACTTTCTCCTGGTTCTGCTGCCTGAGTTGGGCCAGTCCTTCAAGGTCTGTCTTGCTCCTGTCCTCAACCTAATTGGTCCTGACAGCCCTACCAGGGTGACCCCTCCTTCTCCCACACCTGGTGATTCTAAATACAGAGTGCTTGTATACAAATATAAAACAGTGTATTTATAGAAAATGCTGAATTAAATATATTTTTTGTTTGCCCAACACAATTAACAGCCTCCTTCAAGAAAACATTTTCTTTCCTTGAATTTCTTATAGCACATAGCTGTGGGTATTCAATACTAGTTGTGTATTCAATACAATACACATTGAATGTTAGGAAAAATTTGTTTGCTTACAAAGGATTTAAGAAGTTTGTTCTCAAGTATGTAAGCACTTTCTTCATGACACAAATTTTATTCATTACTAAGCAAAACCCTTTTTAAATGGCTCCTAAAGGGTCACCTTCATCCTTGCTTGATCCAGACATACAATCTAAATTACTGATGGGTTAGTTAATTAGTAACCCATAACTGAGGACTGGACCTATTCTGGTAAGTGGGTGTCAAGGATGATACAGGAGGGAGCACCTTCCATTGGACAAGTCTCTGTCATCCTTGACAGTTTGAACTGTGGTTACCATGACTTTGTTGTTTTCAATGAAGCAAGGTACTTGTTTACTTTTAAGGACATCCATAGAGACATGTAAAGGGGCTGCTTCTGGAAATTCTTAATGGAGTGAAACCTCTAGGTCTGAGTTTACATTTTGGGGGAGATAGAGATACTAGTCCCAGGCAGATCACTAGGTACTTGGTACCCAACATGTGACCACAGTCCAATTCTAGGTCCTTGAAGGACAAGAAACAAAGCAGTAACATGTAGTCAGTCCTTGAACTCAACAGACCTAAAGTGTATAGTAAAAATACCCTGACACCAGTGGTGGTAGTGGTGGTAAATGTGGTGGGTGTGTAAAAACTCAATAGTGAGGAATTTCAGAAGATAGAGACTCAAGGTCAAGGGTGGTCAGAAACTACCTCACAAGAAAGAATAATAGGGGCTGAGGTTATAGCTCAGCAGCATAAGTGCCTACCTGGCAAGCATGAGGTCATGAGTTCAATCCTCGATAAAAAAGGGAAAAAAAGGATGATAGGGCTGAGTCTGGCTAGTGGTATGGATGAGCCAGGGGAAGAGGGTGGGTTCTTGTGCAGCAGGCTCCACCCGAGCAAGCAGGTTGGGAGTGCATGCTGTGGTTGGGAGGCACGAATGTATGCATGATGCTGCAGGGAAAAAGCATCTTCAGATGGCTCCATGGGTGTGACTGAGGCTTCTACACTCATCCTCTCTTTGCACTTCCTGCTTCTGCCAGCGAGCAGATCCTTGGAGAGTCAGCACAATGCTGTGGGTGGAACTCCACACATGTGGGTCAGTGGCCTGCTGTGCATGACCCTGAGCATCATGATTGAGTCACTCTTTCTGCAATCTAGTGAAGGTCCTGATTTGAGGTGACTCTACCTTACAGAGCCAGTGTACCCCTCTGCTGTGATACTTTGGTTCCTTTTTCCTCTTCACAAAGCACTCTGCCTTATTTTGTGGTTTTGCAGGTCCCCAAAGGAACTGACCAGAACTGGGTTCAGAAGCTATATGACCGGCACTCAAGCAGCCAGCACTTCCAGAAACCCCGCATGTCCAGCACGTCCTTCATTGTGGTCCACTTTGCAGATAAGGTGGCTGTCCTCTTGGCTACCTTGGCACTGCCTTTGCTCTGCCTTAAGTAGACTTAGGCTTCTTGGCTAAGAGGGAGCTATCCCTTTCTTTCCTTAAGGGACTTCTCTCCCAGTTTTGGGTGTAGTTACAGAACTTTTCTAAATGGATTTCTTTTTAGTTCTCAGCCTGTGATGTGCATGTAAATTAACTAGGGGTCTGTTAAAATGGATGATGTGACCAGTGGGTCTGGGGTATGACTGAGAAATTCATCCATTGAGCCCTAATGAGCCCTTGTATTTTGAGAAGTCACTTGAAAGATAGTATTTTCTTTTGCAAAGTGAATACTCAGTTCTGTCAGTCTCCTAATGGCTTATTGAATTTGCATTTTAAGTGAGGACATCTGTGCATTTCCTATCTGCTCATACTCTGTTTAGAAAATTCTACATGGATGAGACATAACTACAGTGGTGCCTCGGTTTACAAACTTAATTTGTTTTACAATTTGGGAGAAGGTGACTATGTTTGTGTGGGGAAGATGCCTTGGTCATGGTTGTCACCTGATGTCAAGTTTGTGAACAAAAGCAAAATTTTGCTAACACTTGTCTGCAAACCAAATTGTTTGCAAACAAAGGCCTTCGTGAACCAAGGTATGACTGTATTCAAGTACTCAAAGTGCTGGAGGTCCCTGGTTAGGCTGAAGCACTAACACTGTTTCTCCTTTCATTACTATGGCTGCAGGTAGAGTACCTTTCAGATGGTTTTCTTGAGAAAAACAGAGACACAGTGTATGAAGAGCAGATCAACATCCTGAAGGCCAGCAAGGTAAAGAGCGTCAGGAATGGGGAGTGGAACAAGGGTGTCCACCCAGAGCTGGGCTGAGGGAGCTGGTGTCAGCTTACTGCAGACTATAGGAATGAAGACATACGGAAGGCAAAGATGGAGGGCTTCATTGGTTATTTCAATCTGAATGCATTTCAGTATAGCCTGAAGTGAGAAAGAAAGCAAGGCAGGGGTAGGGAGAGAGAGCTGGGAAAGATGCCTGCTGATGGAAGGCCACAAGAAAAAGGTGAGAGATTACAGTCAGGAGGAGGGACAGTGGTGAGTGTGACAGTGAAAATGTTGCTGGTATATGTTAAGTTTCATGTCTACCATCTACTTCCTTCATATCCTGGTATTTATGCATTTAGTTTATGTTAGGAGTCAGTCTGCAGAACCTCTATAACCAAGATCTAATGGAATTGAAAGTGAGAACACCTAAATCTACCTTGGGATCTTTCCATTAGGTCCGGTTGTAGCTGTTTCCTTCATGAGCATAGCAAAAAGAGCATATATCCATTCTACAAGGGTAGGAATAAGGTATCCACATACAACTGTTACAGCACATGCTTATGAGACACCTTGCTTATGAGACACCTTGTTGACCCACATATTCTCTTTTGAGGATGAACACGGCAGCCTGCCTTGTACTATAGCTGTTACATTCTTGTGGACTAAGAAAGATGTCCACTGGTATCTCAGAGGGGAAGCATGAAGACAGCTATGGAGCCCTGCACATCAGCATTCCATGCCATTCAGATGCTGCTGCCAGCTCCAGCCCTTTGGAGAAAACCCAGGAAAGAAGTTGACAGGGTTTAGGAAGCTTTCCTCTCAGACCATGTGGTACTGCAAGGGCTTGATAGCACTGTAAAAATGACAGACGAATTTCTCTTTATGATAAGCTCTAGATGAATGCAACAGGGAAAGATGATAGAATGGACTCAACGACATAAAACCAAGCAAACCTTGTTATGTCACATGGCCCCAGAGCCTGAGGATTTAGGGAGGATTTAAGTGGGTAGTAGCATGCAGACTGCCCAGGGAAGACCCCTCTACCTTGTCCCCTCTGAATATCTGCAACATCAGCAAACAAGTCACTGGAACACTGGCTGTGGGTGATGGTGACTCCATCTGTCTGCTGTGGCAAATTTTGGAGTTCAACACAAGATTAACCTCTCGGCTCCCCGAGTTTCCAAATCTCTTGTCCATGATAGTTATATAAGAGTTTTATCTTTTCCACAAGAGTGGTGATAGGGAGGGAACAAGAGAAACCTCAGACCACAGGGAAAGAAGAAAATTGGACAGAGTGAGCACCAGAGCATTGTCCCCATCCTGGGTGTCCTGGAATGCTATGAAGCCAGTGACCTCCCTTATATCTGACATGGTCCCCAGGGCAAGGAACCCCTGTTGTTTGGGTGTCAGTCTCTCGTTTCAAGGAGAAGCATAAGTGGGAATTCTCATTAGATACAGAGTTGTTTCTGCCACTGTTGATTATTTCAACTTGAGTGACTCTCCAGGGATGCCAGAACCTAAAAAGGAACATTGCCAATAAACTCTCTGAAAGATCATCTTTTGTTAGTAGCTAAGCTTGTTTTCCTCTTTATTTTTTTTATTTAGAGAAAAAAGCAAAACAGAAAAACGGGTAGAAATAATACAGAATTTCAAAAAAACAATAAGAAATCACTAGTTGATAAATTGCATATTGTTGTCTTAGAAGTCGTTGTTCAAGTCACAAAATCAAAGCATAAAAAGTGACAAACAATGACAGTACAAACTATTCTGTTGATAAATCAACAAAAACTTAGTAGTATGGTTATCTATCTTGTACACTTATACATACAGTTATATCCTTTAGAGCACTTTCTTTCCTTTTAATTATTACAATATCTATTACATATATTTTGGATCTTATTACTCTTTCGGTTTTTTATTTTTATACTAGAGAGACTATGATATTTACAAATGTGAGTCTGATTTATTTCACTTATAGTCTCATGTTGCCTCCATTTAGCTATAAAGGTGTCAAGGTCATTCTTTTTTATAGCTAAGTGATATTCCATTGTATGAAAATACCACATCTTTTTCATCCATTCTGCAATTGATGGGTATTTGGGTTGTTTCCAAGATTTAGCTGTTACAAATTGTGCTGCTATAAACATAGGTGCACATATATTGCTGTGACATGACCTTTCAATTTTTCTGGGAAAATACCCAGGAGGGGAATAGCTGCATTGAATGGAACTTCCAGTCCTAGTTTTTTAAGGACTCTCCATACCTAGTCAATGTAGTTCTGGAAATATTAGCCAGAGCAATCAGACAAGAGAGAGAAATAAAAGGAATAAAGATAGGAAAGGAAGACGTTAAATCATCATTATTTTCAGATGACATGATACTCTACATAGAAAACCTCAAAAACTCCATTAAAAGACTATTAGAGTTAATAAACAAATTCAGCAGTATAGCAGGATACAAAGTCAACACTCAAAAATCAATAGCATTCCTGTACACAAACAAAAAACTCACCAAGAGAGAAATTGTGGAAATACTGCCTTTCACAATAGCATCTACAAAAATGAAATACTTAGGAATCAACGTAACCAACAATGTAAAAGAACTATATGCTGAAAATTATACTATTCTAAAAAAGGAGATTGTAGAAGATGGCAGAAAAATGGAGATATCCCTTGCTCTTGGTGAGGAAGAACAAATATTGTGAAAATAACCATACTCCCAAAACTGTTATACAGATTTAATGCAATCCCAATCAAACTACCATTAACATACCTTACGGATCTGGAGAAAACACTCCTAAAATTCATTGGGAAACAGAAGAAACCTAGAATAGCAAAGGCAATTCTTGGCAACAAAGGCAAGGCAGGAGACATCTCAATTCCTGACTTGAAATTATACTACAAAGCTACAGTGATAAAATCAGCATGGTACTGGCAAAGAAATAGACCTGAGGATCAATGGAACAGATTAGAAGATTCAACACAGCTACAAAGCCACCTTATACTTGACAAAGGGGCTAAACATGTTCACTGGGACAGTAAACATGTTCACTGGACCATCTTGAATAAATGGTGCTGGAAAAATTGGCTTTCCACGTGCCAAAGACTGAAACTAGACCCATGCCTATCACCATGCACTAAACAAAAGTCAAAATGGATCAGAGTTCTAAATATTAAAACAGAAACACTAAATCTATTAGAAGATAAGGTAGGTATAAATCTTGGAGACACAGGGGTAGGCAAAGAATTAATGAACAAAAATGCAAATTTCACGGGAAGTACTTCAAAGAATCAACAACTGGGTTCTCATCTTATTAAAAAGTTTTTGCACTTCAAAATAAATCACCCACAAAGTGAAAAGAAAACCCAAAGAATGGAAAAGAATTTTAGCCAGCAACCCCTCAGACAAAAGACTTATATCCAGAACACACAAAGAATTGAAAAACATCAGGCCTCCCCAATTCGAAGACCCTCTCCAAAAATGGGCATCTGAGATGAACACACACTTCTCAGATGAAGATGTACAAATGGCAAATAAATGCATGAAGAAATATTCATGACATCATTGGTCATTTGACAAATGTAAATTAAAACACATTGAGATTTTATCTCACTCCAGAAAGAGTGGCTGCTATCAAGAAATCAACCAATAACAAATGTCGACGGGGCTGTGGGAGAAAAGGAACACTTCTCCACTGTTGGTGGGAGTGTAGACTGCTGTTGCCACTGTAGAAATCAGTATGGAGATTTCCCCTTATTTTTATTTAAAAACTTTACCAAATATTTGTTGGGTACACAGTACAGTGATAACCAATACATACACTTAACCTTATGGATCTTTCTATACTAAAAGGATATACAGTTATTACATATATACAAAATGCAGAAAGATATGTATTATCATGAAGTACTAGTTATGGTAATGCTGTGTAGGTCAGGAGAAAAGTGGTAAGAGAAAGGATATTTTGGGAGACCCCCAAGACTATCCTCAGATTCAGTAGTTTGCTAGGAAAACTCAGTATATATACTCAAGGATATCATTTACTGAAGCAAATGGACATAGAATAAAAAGTCAAGGACAGGTGCATGGATCTGGAGGAATCTAGGCACAAGCTCCTGAGTTTCTTCTCCCAATGGATTCACATAAAATGTGCTGAATTCCCCCAAAGAAACAAGTATAAAGATTCTTGCAAAATGTCTACCAAGGAATGTTGCCTAAGCCTGAGTGTCCAGGGTTTTTATTCAGGATCAGTTATATAGGAACCCTCTGCCTCACATGAACCAAAATTTCAGATACCCAGGAGGAAAGCAGCTATTCAGCATTATCCATGCTGTTTGCACAGTCATTTTGGGCATAGTGAGTCAATTTTACAAGAGAATGCTGAAAACCCTCCTGAAATCAAAGTTTCCAGACATCACCTGGGGATTGACCTTGTGAGGAGACCTTTTTAAGGATACCAGTCTCTTTTTGTACAAGGATATCATTTTAGATTGGGGATATTGGGTTTTTATTGGAAATGAAATATAGACTCATACAAATTCAAATAGTGCAGAAATATATAAAAGCAGTCTCTTCTACTCCTTGACCTATCTTCTGATGAATTCCTGTTCTGCTTATACAAGCAGATGGGTACATCTTTTTAAGATTAAATAATCACAGCATATATAACTTAGTCCTCTCTAATTTTTTTCAGTAACTGTTCTATCCTGGCCATCTTTCCACATGAATACACATTTATTTTTTTCTATTTTAAACAATTGCTGGCAGTTTGTTATTTCAAATAAACTGGCAGTGAATGCCCTCCATGTGTGTCTTTGCTTGTTTGTACAGTTGTCTCTTGGGTAAAACTTTAGAAGTGAAATTGATGATTCCAAGGGCATATGCATTGAAACTTGTAGATGTTGCTAAATTGGAGGACAAATAGGTCTGTGATGTACTTCTGAAAGGTAACATACTTCCTTCTTATTTCCAACCCACCCACCACAGCTCTAGTTTTCCACTTACCAGCTAATATTTCTGAAGAACCAGTGACCTTATTGCCATCCTAGCCCCGCTCCCTGAGATATGGTGGTGGTAAACAGCTGTGTTAAGGTCAGCCAGGCAGGGATCTGGATTAAAGACCCTCACAGGAGGAGGCCTGGAGCTGTCCACCCTGAGCCTTGCAGCCCAGTTCAGACTTCCTCCAAGACAGAAGGCAAAGATCGACACTGGACACCATCAGCCTATAGATGGGCTGTACTCAGATGCAATTACAAACTGGAGAGACCTTCCTAAGTGTGCTTTCAGTCTTGGGGCAGTCAGGCATGTCTAGCAGCATCTATCACATCAGTATTTTTCAGATCCTTGTTCATTGAACCTCTATCATTTCCTTTAATGAGTTCCCACTAGCTGAACCCCTGGTGGTACATGCATGACTGTCCCATTGGGCAGCTTGTACCATGGGTGGTACAAACAGATCCAATCACTTTTATTGGTGTTTTTTAACTACTAAAAAGCCACACAATAGGATGGCATACCACCAGTAAATCAAGCTGCCTGGCAGTAAGTCATACTAATTTCATCCTAGTCATGAATGTGTTTGGTTTAGTGTTCACAGTAGTGAACACTAGTTCCGTATTAAAGATTGAAAAACGAAGACTAGAATGATACAAGGCCCTATGTCATTAAATATGTAATACCCAATTTTTATTCGTTTTCCCCTCTCAGCACAGCTAACTCACAAATTTTTGGTTAAATGCAGTTTTACTTTTATGAGAGGCTCTCACCTTCTTTCCTTTGTGTGACATCCCTGATAAGAAATTAGCAACTGATGTGACAATTAAGCAGTGTGAGATAGAAGACTCCCATCTGCCTGCCAGCCACAGGGATGTTTGAGACACTCTCAGCTAGAGCAGTGAGATAAACTGGTGTTAATGAGAATGTAATTATTAAAGTCAGTTCCACTGCCTAACAGCTTAAAATGTAGCTAATTGCTTTCACAGCTATCACAACTATAAATAGAGACTTAAGAAATGCTTCTTTAAAACATGACTTGAAGCTATTAACAGATTCATTTGTTTTAAATACTGAAGAATGGTGGTTTTTCCTTCCTTTTGTTTATTGTAAAATATATTTTATTAACTTGGTGAGAGACCTCAAAAGGCAAATATTTTTTCTCTCAAGATGTTCTATTCCCACACTGTTCTATGTCTAGTGTCCTATGTCCTACACTATGTATAGGTTGGAGGGACAAGCAGTGGGTAGGGTGTGCAAGCCAGGCAGCTAGGGCCATCGTGGCTTGTGTTCTTCAGGAGGAAATTCCGAAAGTACCTCTCCAGTCCGTGCTAGCAGGAAGACTCTCAAGGCCAAAATGGCTCACAGACAGTCTTGGGTTAAAGCTACCTGAGCTGAGCCATGACAGTTCCTATGGTCCAGTAGTCACAGTAGAGTAGCTCAGACAAGGTCCAAGTGCTCTCTCCCCAACTTCTTTCCACTTTGTATGACTTCAGCTGTCAAGGAATAATGGTCCATTGCTTTCCACAGTCTCTTGTTCCTTAAAGACTACACGCATGCCATTTTGATCAAATATTTGCTTTTTTAAAAAAAAATGTTTTAAGTTAAAAACTTTAGCAACATTATTGAGGTAGTCAACATTATAAAATGCTTACTCTTAAATGTACTTGGAGTGCCGCTTATTAATGTCTATCTAGATAGACATTGGAGATTTTTCTCCCAAATGGTAGCATTAACCATTTTTTAAAAATCAAAACCTGGTTAAATGTATTTTAATTATGTTTACAGCCACAGTTAAGTTATAATAATGGATATTAATTATACAAAGTAAAGAGTTTTCTCTGGAATGTTGCCATATGTGCATATATTGTACTTTAATCTTGCTCACTTTCTCTCCCCTACCCCAGTTTCCTTCCCTTCCCTAACAGTCCCTCTTCTATTTTCAGTTCTTTTTTAAGTTTGCACATATGAGAGAAAATGTGATATGTGTTTCTTGCTTATTTTGCTTAGCATAATGTCCTCTAGTTCATCCATTTTCCTGCTTTTGATATAATTTCATTCTTCTTTATATCCAAGAAACACTATTGTGCATACAATACACCATATTATTGTAGACATCTAAGTTAGGTAGAAATATTATAGACAATCACACAGGGCTAGATCCTCAAGGGAGTCAGTGCAGAGGATGGGAATACATTACAGCCATGGCTGGAGGGGCATCTGCTGGAGACCAGGCCTCCAGATACAGACGGAATGACCAAGCCTAAGGGTAAGCAATGTACTGTAATTGGTATCACCTGGTCCAATAAAGTCTAGACATAAGTCACCCAGGTGGGTGAACAGGACATCATCATCTCTTCCAAAAAAGGTCCTTGTTCTTTCTCCATGTACACGTTTACGTGACTTGCTTCCCTACTGGATCAACATTATAGTTTTGTCCCACATTGTACCTATCCCACCTCATGATTTTGTACCCAGCTTGTGATTTTGCTGTTGTGATTTTGCCCACTCTAAGGAGTGGGCTCATTGGAAACCCATTTTCCAGGTTCCCTCCTGTCTCTCTTAGCAGCTGTCTCTTCCCTCAATAACATGTCCTACTCTTAACCTCCACTGTTCCTCAGAATTCATTGTTTGATTTTGGGGAACACAAACTTGCCATATCTGCTATCTAGCAAATTGGGAGCTGTAATTGTTCCCTTATATCATTTGGAGGCCCTATATCAATATTTTCTTTAATCATCTATCATTGAGCAACTAGGCTGATTCTATTTCTTGGCTATTGTGAGTAGCATCACAACAAACATGGGTATATAAGTGTAGTGAGTTTTTTGCTTTTTTTTTAAATAGAGGGTCTCATCATGTAGTTTAGGCTGGCTTTAAACTCACCATGTAACCCAGGTTGACCTAAACTCACAGCAATCTTCCTGTCTCAGCCTCCTGAGAACTGGGTACTGAGTACTGGCTTTAAACTCACCATGTACCCAAGGTTGACCTAAAACTCACAGTAATCCTCCTGTCTTAGCCTCCTGAGTACTGGGATTATAGATATGTGCCGCCACACGCAGCTGCACGTGCAGTTATTTAAGATAAGAGCCTAGGCAAGGGATCTACATCAAACTGTTCTACTTTGTCTTGTTTCAGTTTCACAAGTTTGTTGTAAAAGAAATCTTTTTTGTATTCTTATAAGTACAAATGAATAGGTGTGATTTCCAAGGTAACAGCTAAGCAGACAGCTGTAATTGATATGTCCTTAAACTGTCAAATGGTCTTTAGAAAGTGTTTTCATACTTCTCTTAATCCCTTTTCAAACAGATTTGGCTCAGGTTTTTAAAATCTATATATAAGCTTCATTACCAGGCAATACCAAAGCCAGTATCTATGGACACATTTCAAATAAGTGACAAACACAGTTAAAGAAATGCTTGGTTTGTCTGAATATATTACTGTAACTGTTTTTGAATTAAAAGAAAGTGGTTTTTAGAAAGGCCTATGTGAACACCATTTCCCAGGCCTGACAGTGATGTAAAAGAGTTCATTCCTGGTCAGAAACCTTATAAACAAGCTTCTCAGTAGATCTAGAAGCATAACCAAAGTTAGTAGGTTGAAGGAAAAACTTTCTCCTAATCACCTGAGAGTTTTCTTATGAATCTTTTGTCAAGTAACTGCTTTTCATTGTAATTTGGAGTTTGTTTATAGTTGGGATACCCTTGGGGGATCCTTCTGTGTCCCAGCCTCAGGTAAATGGGTAGGCAGTGACAATCATTGATAGTTTTTGCCTAGGTCTTTTGCTGTTGCCTGTAGCACAAGATTTTACAGAATATCTTGATTTTTTCAGTCTTGTGGTTAGCCTAGAATGCTCTGTATGGTCCCTGACTCTATAAAAACAAATTCTAAATGGAGTATAAAGCATATACATCTTTTCCAGAGTTAATGTTTCTAAGAATTCATCTTATCTCTTCTAAATGCCATCTTAATACCAGATATCCATAATTAAAATAGCTTTTAAAACAAAATACAAATCCTCCAGACTACACCTTGGTTGTGTTTATATCCAAAGTATAGCATAGTGCCAGCTTAGGTGAAAATATGCCTTGAACTGTTTTCCATTTCTGTTCTTAAGTTACAAATCCCTTCAGATGTTAATGACATCTACTGCATAAATTACTCTTCAAGCTATATCATTATGAAGACTGATAATTTCTACTCATGCCATAAACTTCTTGGAAATTCATTTCAGAAAGTGCATGGATTAAAATGATTTAATCAGCTCGAATGGTGCGTTAGTATGAAAGACTGCATCAGAAGGGTATCTTTATCCCCTGAGGCTCCCATTATTTCCCTGTGGAACATTCTCAATACTTCTGACCTTTCTTTCATATGCTTGGGTGCTCTGTTACCATTCTTCAGAGGCTGCTGGGCTGGTTGTCTTCTCTTCATCTCCAGGCCCTTTTGTCCCTACTGTCCCCATAGTCTGGTCTACACATGCTATGGTGGCTTTCTGACAAAGACTGTGGACCAATGAGTTTAAACAAGGGGCTACAGGGTCCTGCCAGCATCACCAAAGACCCAGGGGCCTGTAGTAGGTCACTTGGGTCCTGGCCGAGCCCTGCCCAGCAATCCAAGCGGTAGGAAAATCACCTGTACTGAATGGCTCGAGCCAAAGACCTGCACAGCGAACTCCACCTAGCCATGCAAGTTCACCTCACTTGGAATCTGGTAGGGCCCTGCTCAGCACCCCCAAAGAGCCAGGAAACTGAGTCACTTAGGTCCTGACTGGGCCCCTCCCAGTAACTCTGAATGGCAAGGGAACCACCTGCAAAGGGTAGCATGAGCCAAAGCCCTGCTCAATGAACTCCACCTAGTTGTGCAAACTTGGCATCTCACTCGGATCCTGGTGGGCCCCACCCAAATAGCTGGGGAACTTTGGTGCACTGTGTGGCATCAGCTGAAGGCCTGCACAGAGTACTCCATGTAGTTGTCTAGCCTTGGTACGCCGCTCAGAAGCTGGTAGAGTCCTGCCCACCAATCTCAAGCAGCCAGGAAGCTTCAGAGTGCCATGTGGGATATGCTGAAGGTCCACCCAGTGTACACCCGCCATTTGAGGAGCCTTCAAGTGCCACTAGGAACCTGATAAGGCCTGCCTAAAGACCCTCAATCAATTGGGGAAACTCCGTGCAGTAGGGATAGATATTCTCAACCCAAGAAACAAATGAGACCTTGCCTTCAGCTTCCCCAGGAGAATACAGGAAAATGACAAAATGAAAGAAAAAAATGCAATCTCAAACTCCAGCCCATCCCAAACAAGCCTAGGAGATGCAGACATAGAAGAAAGTGTAAGCTATACACCTGTAACTTCTGAAATGATAGCAGCTGAAGTAAAGAAACAACTCCATGAACCTGTAAAGGAACTCAGAAATAATCTCTGATGTAAAAGAAGAAATGATAAAAAAAAAATATGCTGAACACATCTAAAGAACACTGATCCGGCCCGCGGATCAGTCCGTGGGTCTCACCTGGAGGGGGAACGGGGATGGCAGGCAGGGCAAGAGGAAAGAGAGATGGAGACAAATTGAGCAGTTCCAATCAAGTCTCATTTATTGAGGAAGTGAACATGGTTTATATAGGGTGAGGGCAGGAAGTTGTCATCAGGCAGAGATGTTGTGGAGAGACCGGATAGGTCGCAGTCATGTCCGGCCAGGCAGAGAAGATCATGGCTAATGTAGGCAGACACACCAAATGCCCACAGGAGGGCGGGATGGGGCGGCAGCAGTGAGGCTATCATGCCACTCCCTACAGAACACAGTTTAAAAAAATTGAGCACTGCAAAAAGATGGAAACCTTGAATGAATAATATAAGACGGCATGAAACAGATTCAAGGAGATATCCAGGAAGTCAAAAATTCCATCAAAATTTGGCAAAACTGCCTCAATGAAAGTGAAGATAGACTTTCAGACCTCAAAGACAAGATTGCAGCTAGTGAACAGGAAAGATCTTTTAAAAATAACAAGGAATCAGGAAATAATTCAACAGTTGCAAGATGATGCAAAGAAAAACTATAAGATTGATAGGTGTAAACAAAAGGTGACAAGACAAATGGTATCAAAATATATATATATACAGAATAGCCAAAAATTTCCCAAATGTAGGAATGGAAACTGAGATACAGATAAGTGAAGCATATAGAACTCCAGTTAGCCATAATCAAAATAAATCTACACCCAGATGTATAATAACATCCCAGAAATTCAACATAAGAACAGAACATTAAAAGCTGTTAAAGAAAAGAGACAGATTTCCTATAAAGGAAAGCCTATCAGAATCATAGCAGACTTCTCAACACAAACAATGAAGTCAAGGAGAGCATGGAGTGAAGTATTTTGAATCCTAAAGGAAAATGATTTCCAACCCAGATTGATGTATCCTGCAAAACTATCCTTCCAAATTGATGGAGAAGTAAGATACTTCCATGACAAAGAATAGCTGAAGACCTTCATGACCACCAAACCAATCCTGCAAACAATACTGGAAGATATTCTAGATAGACATAAAAATAACTGTGACTCCAAGAACACCAACAAAATAAAAACCCCCCTAAGCAAGGAAAACAAAGGGGAAAGTTAACAAACAGCAGAAAGATAACAAAAATAAACCAATATATATCAATTACAACCATTAATATAAATGGCTCCAACTCACCAATCAAAAGAAACAGACTGGCAGAATGGATCAAGAAACAACATCCAACCATATGCTGTGTACAAGAAACCCATCTAACCCAAAAGGAAATTAATAGACTGAAAGTCAAAGGATAGAAAACAGTATTGCAAGCAACAGGAACCAGAAAAAAAGGCAGAAGTAGCTATTCTGTTTGCAGACAGTGTGAACTTCAAGAATGATCAGAAGAGATATAGAAGGTCACTACATGCTGGTTACGGGAAAACTTCAAGAGAAGAGGTAACAATCTTATATATGCACCAAATATGGGAGCACCCAGCTATGTAAAACAAATATTAATAGAAATAAATCAAATAATCAAAAACACAATTATAATGAGAGACCACCACGTTGACACAAAGAGACAGATCAACTGGGCAGAAAATCAGCAAATAAGAGAAAATCAAATATGGGAACAAATGGACTTAGTAGACGTATACCGAGTGTTCTAATATAATCAGAATATACATTCTTATCAGCTTCACATGGGACAGTCTTAAAAAAATAGACCATATTCTAGCCCACAGAACATGCTTAAGTTCAAAAGAATTGAAATAATCCCATGCATATTATCAGATCTTAGTGCCATGAAACTAGAAATTAATGACAAAAGAAATTGCAAAAACCCACAAACACATGGAAATAAAGTAATACACTCCTAACAATCAATGGGTCACAGAAGAAATTAATATGCAAGCAAATGAAAATACAAATATGACTTACCAGAACTTGTGGGATGCAGTGAAAGCAGTCCTCAAACATCAGGAAAACAATACAAATAAACAACTTGATGCTACACCTCAAACATCTAGAAAAAGAAGAGCAAGTCACGCCCAAAGGCAAAAGAGGGAAGGAAATTATAAAGATCACAGCAGAAATTAATGCAATAAAGACATAACACAGAAGAAATGGACAGATTCCTAGAAACATACGAACTACCAAAGCTAGATCAAGAAGATGTAAAACTGCTGAATAACCCAATTTCAATTAATGAAATGAAAATGTAATTAAAACCTTACTATCACAGAAAAGCCCAGATCCTGGTGGATTCACTGCTGAATTCTACAAGAAATTCAAGAGGACTTAATGCTGGCACTCCTCAAACTCTTCAGTGAAATTGAAAAGGAAGCAATTCTCCCTCATTCCTGGAAGCAAGTATTACTCTAATACCAAAGCCAGAGAACAACCAATATAGAGAACTATAGGCCACTCTCCCGAATGAACATAGATGCAAAAATTCTCAGTAAAATACTGGCAGACAAAATGCAGCAAGTCATCAAGAAGATTATACACCATGACCAAGTGGGATTCATCCCAGGAATGCTGGGATGGCTCTACATATGCAAATCAATAAATGTAATCCACCATATCAATAGAGCAAAAGACAAGAATCACATGATCATTTCCATAGATACAAAACAATCTTTTATAAAGTCCAACACTCATTCATGGTAAGAACCCTACACAAAATCAGAATAAATGTTCTTTACCTCGATCTGATAAAAAGCCATCCGTGAGAACCAACAGCCAGCATCATATTAAATCATCAAAAACTGAAAGCTTTCATTCTAAAATCAGGAACAAGACAAGGATGTCCATTATCACCACTCCTATTCAATATAGTGCTGGAAATATTAACCAGAGCAACTAGATGAGAGCGAAATAAAAGGAATAAGCATAGGAAAGGAAGAAGTTAAAGTATCATTATTTGTAGATGACATGATACTCTACATAGAAGACCCCCAAAACTCCATTGAAAGACTTCTAGATGTAATAACTAAATTCAGTAATATAGCAGGATATTCAGTCAATACTCAAAAATTTAATAGCATTCCTATATACAAATAACAAACCCACTGAGAGAGACATGAGAGGCCACACCCTTTACCATAGCATCCAAAAAAAAAATGAAATACTTAGAAATCAATCTAACAAAAGAAGTAAAAGATCTATTCAGTAAAAATCACAATGCTCTGAAAAAAGAAATTGAAGAGGATCTCAGAAAATGGAAAGACATTCCTTGCTCATAGATAGGAAAAACAAACATTGTAAAAATAGCCATTCTCCCAAAATTGTTATACAGATTTAATGCAATTCAAATCAAAATACCACTAGCATACCTCATAGATTTAGAGAAATCATTCCTAAAATTCATCTGGAACCAGAAGAGACCTAGAATAGCAAAGGCAATTCTGAGAAACACGCAAAGCAGGAAGCATCACCATCCCTGACTCCTGTGATAAAACCAGCATGGTACTGGAATAAAAACAGAACTGAAAATCAATGGAATAATTAGAAGATACAACCAGAACTACAAACACACTCAGCCACCTTATCTTTCATAAAGGGGCCAAACCCATTCACTGGAAGAAAGATAGCCTCTTTAATAAGTGGTGCTGGAAAAACTGGCTACTCATATGCTAAAAACTAAAACTAGACCCATGCCTATCTCCATGTACTAAAATAAAGTCATAGTGGATCAAAGATCAAAATATTAAAACAGAAACACTAAATCTGCTGGAAGACAAAGTAGGTAGAAATCTTGAAGACATAGGGGTAGGCAGAGAATTCATGAATAAGAATCAAACTGCATGGGAAATTCTTCCCAGAATCAACAACTGGGATCCATCTTATTAAGATTTTGCATGTCAAAAGAAATCCCCAACAAAGTGAAAATAAAACCCACAAATTGGGAAAAAATCTTAATGGACTGTCTGTCAGACAAAGCACTTCTATCTAGAACATATAAGGAATTAAAAAAATCAAGCCCCCAAAATTCAAAGACCCAATCCAGTAATGGGCATCTGAGAGGAATACACACTTTTCAGCTGAAGAAATACAAAGGGCAAATAAATACATGAAAAGATGTTCAGCATCATTGGTCATTAGAGAAATGCAAATTAAAACCGCACTGAGTTTCCATCTCACTCCAGAAAGAATGGCCAGGATCAAGAAAACCGCAAACAACAAATACTGGAGAGGCGGTGGGGGAAAAGGAACTCTTCTGCACTGTTGGTGGGCTTGTAGACATGTTCAACCACTGTGGAAATCAGTCTGGAAGTTCCTCAAAAAGGTGGGATTGCAAGTGCCATTTGGCCCAGCCATTCCACTTCTGGGCATATTCCCAGAAGAACTGAAAACATCATACCAGAGTGATGTATGTGCACCCATGTTTATAGCAGCACAATTTGTAATAGCCA
>PVJX010005340.1:0-86362 GCA_004027295.1 Dolichotis patagonum
GTAGCTGAGAACCATGACCCCCGTACCATTAAAAAAAAAAAAAGACTTAATCACATGTTTTGCTGGTTTCTGATCCTACCATTGTTCTATGCCTTACAGAATACTGTGCTCTTTATTCTGATCCATGATTATATAGTAGCGTTGTAAATTTACACAGCACACCCAAATATGCACACAGTGGGGATTCCTTGGTCTGTAAGTGGTCTTTCTTGCACTGGCAGCAGGAGGAAATACTTTAATTTGATAGTTAATGGAATCTCTGTCTCCCCTAGACAAACGTTCTCTTTAGAGTAAAGGTACTGACACTTCCAACTTGACCTTCTCAGCACAGCAGGGCTGTCCTTCCCGCGCCAGGAGACGAGCGACTATCTTTGCGCTGACCCCACCTACTCCCTGACTCAAGATGGCTGACCCAAGATGGTCCAGAGACCAGTATCTGGTGGGAGCCACAAGATGCACCTGGCCACGGCCTCCACTGTTGCTAGCCACCAGTGTTCCCTGTCCTCAGTCCCAAGTCACAGCTGGCCAGAGCCTCTCAGCAAACGGGCCTCCCCTCACTGCATCCAGCTGGGCCCTGGGCTCTTGCATCACACTGCAACGTGCAGCATGGCATGAGCTGCTTAATTCTGGCTCTTCTCTCTCTTCCACGTTCTCCCTGTCTTGTGATCTGGATCAAATCCTTGCTGGATGAAGCTGCCTGAGGGGCTTCTCCTGGCTTGAAGCATCCTGTCCACAAACTCCCTCCCTATGCATCTGGATGGTTTTCACCATACCAGGAGTCTTAGCTCTGAACCAAGATGGGAAATATGCATGCCTGACTTTTGTGGACTGCCTTCTTTCCCCCTGGGTTAGTCAGTTTTCTGTCACTGTGACAAAACATTTAGAAAAACAATTTAAAGGGGGAAATACTGATTTTGGCTCATAGCTCTCAGGAGCTTACTCACTGGTTGGCATAGTCACTTGGGGCCTGTGGAATGGTAGGATGCCAAGGCAGCGGCATGTGTGGCGGAGACAGCTGCACATTTCAGGGGCGCCCAGGGGCAAAAGGAGACACAGGAAGGGCCAGGGACCCAATATCCCCTTCAAGGGCATGTCCCCAGTGACCTCAAATCCTTCTCTAGACACCACTTTCTAAAGGTTCTACCGCTCCCAGCAGAGACCAGCCTTCAAAACTTGGCCTTCAGAAGGCACGAGGATCCAGGCCTCAGCCCCTTCCTGTGGCCTTCAGGACCCAGGAGCTGTGTTTTGCTCCCTCGGGAGACAAAGCCGAGCTCTTCCTCTCTGCGTCTGTTTCCTCTAAGCCATACTTCTGTGTTAAGGACCCGGCCTTCGGAGAGGTGCACAGAATTTCTTTATTCTGTGTAATAAATGCTAGTTTTTGAGTTGATGGCCGATTCTTTATATTGAGACCATAGTCTTGTTTGAAAATAGGACTTACTAAAGATGGAAATAATTATAAATCCAAATGAGTTTTTCAAATTTTTCTAAGAAAATTCCTTGGCTGGCTTTTTAAATCCCAATGAATTTAAAGTAGGGCCCATCTATTCTTCTGTGCATCTATTTAGTTTTTCTTTTCTTTTCTTCTCCTTTTCTTTCTTTCTTTCTTTCTTTCTTTCTTTCTTTCTTTCTTCATTGTCGTCGTTGTCTTCTTCTTCTTCTTCTTGCAACTGTGTTCTCAATTTCCAAGAATTGTTTTTGTTCTCTGGTTGATTCTTTAACAGGTTTTGGGGAGAGAGGTATTGTGGTAAAATACATATAACATAAAATTTAGCATTTTAAACGTACAGTTCAGGGCCATTAAGTCACAATTCTGTTTCTTTTTTTTTGGTACTGGGGATCGAACTCACGACCTCGCACTTGCCAGGCAGACGCTTAGACCACTGAGCTAAATCCCCAGCCCTAAATCACAATTCTGTATAACCATCACCACGAACTGTACCCAAAATTTTTCATCACTTCCAACAAAGCTCATTGAATAATAACTTCTTCATCTGCCCACCCTCCACCCTGGTAAACTCTACTGTATTCCGTCTTCTTCGCTACAGGTTTGCCAATTCTAGGAACTTCACATAAGTAGAACCACGAGTGTCCCGTGTCTGGCTTATTTCCCTTAGCAAGGTGTTTTCTGAATTGATCCGTGTTGTGGCATGCATTAGAATCTCATTTTTAAGATGATAAATAATATTCCGTAGCATGGCTGCACCACACTGGGCACACCACGTTGTTTTTGACAAACACAAGATGCTGCCATCAACAGCACTGACAGTACCGATTCGGATCTATTCAGCACGTTAGTTTGCATATCTCCACTATCTTAAGAATAGCTGGGCCTGCTCTTCCTCACCTACCTTTTGCAGGAAGTTCGTGGTCCTCACTTCTAAGGTGGTTCCTGTCGGCATTCACACTTGGAGTTGGGGTGGGGGACAGGGTGTTGGAGGCTGGCGTGGGAGCCTTCCGTGCCTGCACGTGCCATCTTTTGTTTCCTCTTCGGTCCCCTCCGCTCCCCCGCACCACACCTTCGCACAGCGTGGGGCTGCGCCTCTGGGTGCTGTGTGGGCCCAGAGCACAGTTCCTGCAGGGACCGGACTAGCCACCGGGGGGCGCCCAGGCACAAGGCGAGGGCGGGGGGCGGTTGGAGCGGCTCGCAGGTGCCGAAGGGTGTTCTAGGACTATTGCGTCAACAGCTGTGGGGAGGTCAGGGTCGGACAGGATTACTCCCTCCTGAGCCTGCTGGCCGCGGGCTGCAGAAGTGACCGGGCTGGGGCGGTGGCTGGAGTTTGCTGTAGCCCTGCGCCCTTTCCTCTCTGACCTCTGCAAACTTCCGCTCCGGGTTTAGGAGGAAGGACGGCGCGGTGGACCTGCCGCCCAGCACCGGCGCAGCTCGGAGCCCCCGCGGCCTGGGGCTCTCGGGCCCCGCGAGCCACTGTCTTCCCAGGGGCCACTGCTTCGGGCGAGCGCTCAGCCTTGGTGAGGGAGACTTTGCTGTAACTGAAAACGATAAATCGCCTCAGTCTTTCACTTTCTTCGATGTCATTCTCCGCAGTTTATGGTTTGCTGTAACAGATAATTTTTTATCTTTGCAATTCTCTGTTCATTTCCATGGCACTTGGGGCGCAGAGAAAGGCAAGTGTGAGATACAGTCCTTCCTGGAAGCAGAAGACAGGGGCGTTATACTTAACTGGCTTTTTGAAGTCTACTGCTTTATAGTTTTCTGCTTCTATACCTTCCTTCCTTTATGTTTCTCTATTCTGATATTTAGAAAATTGATACCGAATGTTCTGGCACATTCTATGGTCCCTGAATGATTCATTTGGGATTGTATTTCTGAATTCCAAAGCATTGTGGGAATGGGCTGTGATCCAAATTATACACAGCACAACTACGTATTTTTTGAACTAAGAAAGATGTTCAAGAATAACATACATACGCTCTGGTTACAGACTGCTGGGTGGACTAAAATGAAAGCCTGTTTTTCTAGTCTGAAAAACAATGTTTTCCACCAGGGGGCGCTATAGACTGTGTCTGAAGCTTCTTGATATATCTTTTTTTTTAGAGACCGGTTTCTTTGTGTCTTTGTGGTGGTGCTGGGAAACCTGACTTTCCTGGTGAGAGCCACAGGGCCGGCCAGGCTAAGGCAGAGCCCGAAAGGCCTCTGATACCAGAAAATGTGAGAGGTAGGGCTGACCGCAGGCACAGCTGGACTCAGGCATAGAGCACCCCAAGTCTGTTAGGCTTTGCTCGCCTCTGTGGCTGGCTTTATTGTCCAAGAGCCTCTCTTGCTTTAGTGGTAAAGTGGATGCGGCAGCTGCAGCCTCCCAGCCCTCTAGATTCAACTCAGTGAGGCCCCGATAGCTAATGTCTTCGACAGAGCCCAAGAGTTGAGTCTTGGTGCTCAGTGGTTTGACTTTGGTCCCGAGTCCACCCTGGGGTCCATCTCTGTCACCAGGTCATGGGATGGATTTCGAGGTCAGCTTTAGACAGCAGGAGAGGCCTCCTCCCCAACAGACTGCTCTGGTGACTAAAGGTACAATAAAGAGATTTCTTGTCCACAAAGGCAAGAAAAACAAGGAGAGAAATGAGAACAGACAAGAAAGGTGAGCATTCTAGAACGTCCTCTAGAAAGGACAGATGAGCAAAGACTGACCAGCAGAGCAGAGAGACTCAAGGCGGGCACGGGCAGGTGGGGACAGGTGTCAGAACCCAGCACAATCCCAGAAGCCTTTGGACATGGAAATATCAGATATTTTTCTACTCCCTTATGGGAAATAAAACACTCCAGTATTTTGTGGTGCGAAGCAATAACTATTTATCATTTCGTGATTCTGCCGGGAATCACCTGGACAGTTCTTTTGCCCCACGTGATGCTGGCAGGATGGAGCTCGTGGGCATGGCTGGCAAACTGCTTCCTGATAGCTCCTTGGGGGCGCTGAGTATCTCTGCGTGTCTGTGCAGTGTCTTCATGGGGCCTGGCTCCTCGGAGTATAGTAGTAGGAATTAGCTTCTGGTTCTTCCTCAGGCTGGTTTTTCCCAACACAGCTGATTATCAGTATGTGTTATTGAAAAGCCTGTTTACATAAGACAGTTGAAACTTAGCAACAAGGTCAGTGTTAGCACCATCTGGAAGCGTGGAAGTGTCTATAACCTAAAAATCCTGACGAACAAGGCCTCACTGGCCAAAGGCACACTGCTATGACAGCAGTTTTTGTGGAATGAAAGAGCTTTATTGTAGATCAGCCAGCAGGGAGACAGGCTAAGATGCCCCTCCCCGACTGACTGACCGGCAGCAAAAGGAGTGAAGTGACCTGAGCAGGGGGAGGGGAGGGCTGATGTGTCTGTAACGGGCGTCTGGGTGAAATGGCCCACAGCTGGCATGGCAGACCAGGTGGCACTTGCAGGTAATTCCGATCCATCTTGCAGTTATGACAGGACCCCTCACTTCTGATCTGGGTCAGTGGGCCCTCTTTATTCCTCCGTTCTGCTCTGCGGTAGTTAGTCTTGATTGTCACCTGCAGTGACACCTAGGAGACCAGTAAAGCACACTTCTGGATGTATTAAGCGGGACATGGAGGAGGCATGACCTTGGGGGCTCTATCTGTTCTCTGGTCCTCTTACCTGCTCTCTGCTTCCTGAAGCCACGAGCTGAGCAATTTTCCCCTACTGTGCCTCTCTGCCACCATGTTTCTGTCTTGGATCCAGCTGACTATGGACTGAAACCATGAACTAAAGCAAACTGCTCCTTTAGGTTGTCTCAGTAATGGAAGGCTGATCAGGACACACTTGCTGGAGACTCACGGTTCCACTACTTTTCCAGGGTGATTTTGAGTCAGGTCCTATCGCTCTGAGCTTTTGTCCTGAAAAACAACTTGAACAGTTTTAAACAAGATGGGAGTTTTCATTTCATGGCTTGGTTTCAAAGTCATAGTGAAAAGATCTGGCAGGCTATTAGATTCCTACTCAGCCCCTAGCCTGGAGTCCAGTCCATCTGGACTGATCCCAGCGCGCGACCAGACTCTGCCAGAGCAGTGTGCTCGGGAATCACACTTCCATTGGGCTTTGTCGTGTTTTGAAAGCAGGACCAAGCTCGGCAATATTCGGCTTCACCCTTTCAAATATTCTGTACAATTGAACTAAGAGCCAGTGTCATCGCTCAGTCCAGTGTGGACATCTCCGCTGGCCTGTGGGACACTGCTGTGGTTTCCGCATCAAATGTGCCCACTTTGACATAGCCTTAAGTTCCCACATGCAATTGGGCCACTGAGCTGACTGTTCGTACCTTATGTCACAGTAATGATCTTTCAAACACGGTGCTCTCTGATCACCTTGGAACTGCCATCCACAAATCAAGAAGATTTTTGACGGATAAGAAGCTGCTCATAGGCCATAGCCTAAGTGGCCCAAGTGACCATAGGATCCAGCAACATAGCATCTCAGATGATTCCAAATCAGCCCTAGGGGGAAGAGAAAACTGTTCCCGAGTAACTCCTTGCATTCCCCTGGTAGGATGTTCCCGTATAAACCCTTTCCATTTTGTTATGGAATGCTTGGGCACTTTTCTCCCTATTATAGCATCTCCCCAAGGCACCCAAGATGTTAAGAGAGTTTCAGGTTCTCAGATGACTTCATGTCCTTCAGTCACAGCTGCAGTTTCAATTAGTGCTCAGTGGCAAGCTTCTAATTGCCTCTCAATGGGGAGGCTTCTGATCCCAAATCCACTGCTCACTGCTGGACCGAGTTTTTGCCACAGCCCAAGTCTTCCCTCCACACAGAGCTCTGGTACAGACTCTGCCCGCACTGCCGCAGCTTCCGGCATGGCATTGAGCAAAGCGGGACTCACTTGCTCGCCAGCTACTCCACACTGTTTCAAATGAACAGCCTGTGTGGGCTTGACAGTTTTATCGGTCACGCCATTTAGCATGATCGATCAATATTGGCAGAAGGGCAGATTTACATGCCTGCTGTTTTGCACTTCTAGGGGGGGAAAGGGTTCCCCAACCACGCACCGTGTCCACTCCCACAGCATCACCAGGCGAAAGGAGACCGTTTTTTACGTGGCTTTGCTGGGCATGTTGGTCATGCCTATAACCCCAACTACTCTGAAGGCTGAGGCAAGAGAATTGCAAGTTTGAGGACAGGCTGGGCAATTTAGCAAGACTTTATCTCACAAATAAAATAAGGCTGGGAATAGCTCAGTAGTAGAGTACTTTTCTAGCAGCAGGCCCTCGGTTCGATCCCTGGTATCACCAAAATTACAATTTTCATTCAAATTTCTCACATTAATCTCATCAACTATTAAGTCCCATATCTACTAAATCTAACCACAGCCCCTGTTAGGATTTACCGACAGGTTCTGACCCAAGTGCATGGATTTTCACACTGAGGAGTCTTGGAAACATCACTTGGCCATCCTTGACCGTGTTACCTTACGTGCATATGGTCTCGGGTACCTAGTCAGGGTGAGCTAGGGACTTTCTTTCGAAAGTTCTTATCTTGATGAGAATGTAGGATTGTGTCTCAGACAATATTACAACATTTATCAGTCTTTTTATTTATGGCTTCCGACCTTTGACTAATACAAAGACCTCCTTGCAGTATTTGTGTCCTCACTGGAGCAGGCGTGGACTCCATGAATCTCAGCTTTGCAGGGGAGAGGGGCTTCTAGAGATGCTGGTTCCCTTGGAAGTAGTCTCTCCCATAACCACGATGTTTGCTTTCCCCATAGAGCCCACTTCTGGCAACTCCGCTCTCTGAACTTAGCCCTGACCTGCGCACTAGTTTCTGGCCATAGGCACAGCTCTAATCCGCTGGAGACGCGGACAGCTCCTGCAGACCGGGCTGCCAGTCACACCCGGGAGCCCCTGCAGCCAGTGAGACACCCAGGCGTGGTCAGTAACTGGATAGGTGGACACAGGCAGCAGTGCCATCTCTAGTGCCCTGTCTGTCCAGTCTCCCAGGTCTTGGGGCACAGCTCTCTGGTTTGTTCTTCAACCCCCGAGCCTCCTACTCTTGACAACTCTCTTGCTTGTTTTTCTGGCTACAGATTTGGGGGCTTTGAAGTCAAACTCACCCCTAGGCTGCCATCGACCGCCTGTCATTTCAGCTGCTTAAGCCACGGTGACTGGGCTTCCTCCACTTGACCTCTAATTGAATTTCCCTGGGAGCTCAGGGACAAGATTGATTTGGCCTAATTGAGTCAAAGATCGACTCTCCACGCCATTCATCTCATCCTTGTTTCTGCCTGGGGCTCAGAGCAGGAGCTCCCAGACTTTCTCAGTGTTTGTTTAAATAGTTAAGAACCAGCTGACCCCTTTTATTTTTTATTTTATTTTATTTATTTTATTTTATTTTATTTTATTTTATTTTATTTTATTTGTGCAGCTCTGGGTATTGAACCCAAGCCTTCACGCTGAACTACTACATATGTCCTTTGTTTGTTTGTTTGTTTGTTTGCTTTTGAGACAGGATCTTGCTAAATAGTCCAGGCTGGTCTCCACTCACCATCCTCCTGCCTCAGCCCACTACAAGCTGGTCTCACAGTCATGCGCTGCTGCCGTACTTGACAGGAAGCTTGTGTTTCCATTCTTGACGTGCACACTTCATATGCAAGTTCTAGAAAGAAAAAAACGGAAGTATAGCCTTTTCCAAAAGAAGGCTTGGAAATGAGTTAAGAAAAAAAGTCAGTTTCCAGGGGTTGGGGACGCAGCTCAGTGGCACAGAGCCTGCCTAGCAAGCGTGAGGCCCTGAGTCCCATTCCCAATACTAAAAAAAGGGGGAAAAAGTCAGATTCTGGGAAGTTAGTGATTTGTTGTTTTTTAAAATTTTCTCGCTATGACTCAAAAATACAAGTGAGTCGAGGTGTGGTGGCACACACTTGTAATCTCACTGCTTGGGACGCTGAAGTAGGAGGATCGCTGTGTGTGAAGCCAGCCGGGGCTACAAAGGGAGTTCATGGGCAGCCTGAACTGCATAGTGAAACCCTGTCGCAAAAAGACAAAATAAATAAATACATATAAGAAGACAAATGGGGAAGAGAAGGCCGGGGAAATGTTGGTCAGTGCACTACTTGCAGTACAAGAGAATGACTGTTGTGCAGGAGAGTAACTACAGACAACAATAATGCACTGCAGACTGTGTTTCAAAAAGCCAGAAGGAAGGGCTGCTTTCACCATAATGGTACATGTTTGAGGTCAGACGTATTTAACTTATTTAAATATTACATAGTGTATACACATAGCAAAACATCACATGGCTTCCTGCTAATATAACCAAGTTTTATATTTTTATGTGCCAGTTCAAAATAAATTTAAATTTTTAAAAAGACAAGTAGAACTAACTGGGTGTGGTGGTGCAAACACGTACCCGATACTCTAGATGCTGACATAGGATTTCTGGGAGTTCCAGGCCAGCCTGGAGAAGACCAGAGAGGGGCTGAGGGTGTGGTCAGTGGTAGAACTATGGCCTTCCATACACAGGGCCCTGCGTCCAGTCCCCACCGAGCTCCAGATAAACAAACAGACAAACACACAGTGAGACCCCTTCTCCAAAATAAATAGTAAGTACATAAAATGAGTAAAGTTTCTGAATAGGTATTTTTCTAATGGAAGTATCAAAAATGTCCGAAAAGCACACTGAAAGAGTCTGGACATCATTAGTCACCAGAGAAATGCAAATAAAGCTACAGCAAAGCTGCCTGTGATGGCCTACGAATGTAACCTCAGCACTCCGGGAGGCTGAGACATGAGAATCACAATTTTGATCCCAGCTTTAGGAACTCAGAGACTTAGAAAGACTCTACCTCAAAATAACAAATAAAATAAAGCAAAATGGTTGAAGATGTGGTTCAGCACAAAGGCTGAGGTTTCACTTCCCAAGCCAGGAAAGAACAAAACAAAACACCCACTGTGAGCTACCGTTTCACACCACTGGAAGGGCTGAGGTGGAACAGATTATAACAGGTGTAAAGGTTGCTGAGAATTGGAGACCCTCATATGCTGCTGGCAGGAATAAAGAATCGTGTGGCCCCTTGGGGAACATCTCTAGTAGTTCCTACCAAAGTCACACAGGACAACCATATGACCCAGCAGTTTTTTGAAAGGTGTATCACACACAAGATAAATGAAAACTCATGTCCACCTAAAAATGTACACACAGACAGTCATAGAAGTTTGATTCATAATAACCAAGAAGTCACAACTACCAAAACATTTATCAACTCGTGAACAGATAAACAATTTTAGCGTACGTGCTGCCCAGGCGAGTACTGAATGGACAGCACAAAATGTGCTGTATCCATTAGGCTAATATTCCGCCTTCCAAAGGAATGAAACACTGATACATGATACAACACGGGCGAACTCGGAAAGCATCATGGTGAGTGAAAGAAGGACGGGGAACCAAGAACCTGCTCGCTGCCCTGGTAAGCAGCCGTGAGCCTGCAGGTGTGAGCGGCTGAGAATCAAACATCCCATCCTTCCCTCCCCCAGTTAGCAACTGGTACCAAGGTCTGAGCATCTCTTGGGAGGATGACAATATGTAATATAGCAAATAGGGGGAACTTCCTTCTACCATCTCTTTGAAGGCAAATATTGTTATCATTGTTTTGCTTTGTTCTGATCTACTGTCTTGCTCTATTCAATATTCTGTTTTGATAAGTTCTATAATGTTCTGTATTTGGTTTGATTTTGCTATACCTGATTGAAAGAACAACTACTGTGAAGATAACGAGACTCAGCACCTATTACTGTTATCCCGGTAACCTGCTGTGACGTTCTGTACTAGTTTCACTGCACTGTCTCAATTGGATTTGTTCTGTCTTGTTCTGTTGTATTTTACTCCCTTCAAAATAATAAAAAAAAATTAAAAAAAAAAAAAAGACCACATAGGGTACGATTCCGTTTATAGGAAGTGCCAGGACAGGCAGATGCACAGAGCAGGAAGTGATGTCAGCGCTGAGAGCGGCGGGGAAGGAGATGTCTGAGATGGCCTTAAAGAGTGGGGTTTCTTTTAGGGGAGTGAAAATGTTCCCAGGTGAGTGGTGGCGATGGTTTTGCAGCTCCGTGAATACATTAGAACCACTGAAGTTACACTTGAAATAGTAATGAATACATAGCACAGGAATTCTTTTACAAAACTGTTAGGAGAAAAAAAGTTAGTACCAGAAGGCTTTCCCCTGAGCAAAGACTGAAGACAAACCAACCCCCCAAAAGATGAGTCGTGGGTATGAGTATCAGTCGGTATCAGCTGGGCACTCAGAAACGCAGATGCCCAGGTCCTGCCCAGACCCCTGAACCAGCATCTGCGTTTGAGCAACACTCACAGGCAATTTTTATTCACACTGAAGCTTAAGAGGCACTGAACTGGACAACTTCTAATATGGAAATTAAAAACTATCCTTTGCTAGCCTGGTTCTGTCTCAACTGTTTTCCCAACTTGGATGAGTACAGTAGATATCGTCAAAGATGACGCCCGTTTGAGACAGGAAGAGTCACTGCTCTGGACACGCTGACACTAAAATGTGAATGTTGGGACGGTGTTTGCCCCGCGTACCAAAGCAGCTCTTCAGTGTACACCGACGGGCCTCCTCTGATGGAATTCAGTTCCAATTCTGTCTCTCTGAAGACAGGATCTGATCCCACAGTTTAAGGCTGGGTCCCACGGACTGTCCCCCACTCTCAGCCTACTGGAAGTTTCGGATCTGCTGTGACTGCAGGTCCTCAGTGGGAGCCGTCCAGGAAGTTCCAGTCAACCCACAGACCCGAGAATGACCATCATGTAATTTTGGGTAAGCCACCAAGTTTTGAGGTGGTTTGTAACAAGCAATATATAACCAGAATAATATAATTACTTGCCTCAGGCTGGTCAGATGTCAAAGTTAGCAAAAAATTCTGTCCCCAGCTGGGCCTGGTGCCACACATTTGTAATCTCAGCTGCTTAGGGGTCTGAGGCAGGAGGAGCACAAGTCTGAGCACAGCCTAGGCAATTTAGCAAGACCTTGTCAGAATAAAATTAAAAAGGACTGGGGATATAACTCAGTAGTAGAGCACTTTCCTAGCATGCCCGATCCCCTGGGTTCAATTCTCTGTAATATACACACCAAAAAATTCTAGAACCAAATACCAATTGGTCTAGGCATATCTACCAGGAACTAGTGATTTGTTTTATTGCCTAAATTTAAAATTCTTTACCATGCCTTCCAGGAAGTTACCTAGCTCAAGATGTCACAAAAGAAAGTGAGGAATGAAAAAAGAACAGTACAGAAATGGGAATAGAAAGAAAGAAAGAAAGAAAGAAGAAAGAAGAAAGGAAGGAAGGAAGAAAGAAAGAAAGAAGAAAGAAAGAAAGAAGAAAGAAAGAAGGAAAGAAAGAAAGCAAGAAAGCAAGAAAGCAAGAAAGCAAGAAAGAAAGAAAGAAAGAAAGAAAAACTTAGGTTAAGGAAACTTTAATGCTACATTCATTCATGTGATGTACCTCTGGCATTAGTGACTGTAAATAGCTATTTTTATGAGTGGGTAAAAATCAGCAATGAAAGACAATTCCAAATAAGTTCAAATGCTATAATCGTAACTATGGTCGGTTCTGGTCCCACTGCCACTGAGCGACACCTGAGCAGAGAGGGGAGAAGCCAGCACATTACTGGCAACAGCCAGCTGGGAGAAGCTGCAGGCCTGGAGCCCACATTCCAGCCACCCAGGGCTCACAGGTGCAAAGCGCTGTGGACTCTCTTGGGAATCTGATGTTGGCCATAGCTGCGAAGGCATCAGAAAGGCTGTTCATTCTTGCACCAATCAATTCCCTTGATATGGTTTTAATGTCTACAGGTTACCGGGAATTTCTGTAAACCGAAAAAAAAAATTACTGACTAGATCGAATGGTTGGTATTGTTCTTTAATATTTTCCCTTATTCTTTTCAGGCAAGGCTGGCTGTATTAGTTAATTATTTGGGGAGTGAGGCAAAACACAAACAGTGAAAACCAGGCTGTGGTGCTAGAAATGAGATAACCCATTGATTGGCTAAAATGAAGAGACTTCGGAGGAGCCAGGTAACCCATTCGTCTGCTTCGTAACCCCCGACTTTAACATTTAGGAATGAGAAGGCCAATCCACTGACAACGATTCCATTCATGACCACAAGAAAAATTTAAAATACCTGTAGAAAAATTATTAAGAAACATACAGGATACATAGCAATAAGAAATTATAAAACTTTAAAGAATAAAGAAATGGCTAAAAGAAAAAAATAACAAAGAGATGCACACATAAAGATGGAAATTCTCCTAAATTAATTTTCTGTTGTACCTTGTTTCTCTGATGCAGAGAAAAGTAACTAAGATATTGTCTCCAGCAATTTTGAGGTGATTTTCACTTCATTTGCAAAACATGATATGTTATGAGGATTTTTAGAGCTAAGTAGGGGTAATAATATGCCCTTGTCTTGTTCCAGTTTTAAAGAGGAATAATTCATGTTTCTCCATTAAATATAATTTTGACTTTTGGTTTCCAATAGAGCCTTTTGTTATGTTAAAAAGTCAACCTTTTATAGCTTTTAGGAAGACTTTCAATGAGGAATTTCTTTTTGGCATCTACAAAACTCATTATATACATTTCTATATTTTTTCTGATAATATTATTGGTTACAGTGACACTTGAACTTGAATGCAATAAAACTAGAACCAGATAAGTATGTTTTTTTGAAGTTACATTTATATTTTAATGGCTAAAATATTATCTAGAATTTTTGTATTTCTGTTAATTCATGAGAGCACCATATAAGTTTCTTTTTAATGTTATTCTTGTTAGATGTGTGATCAAAAGCTGTCTCATCAAAGGAAGTGAAATTTACAAAAAGGTACTATAAATAGCAAGAAACATTTTTAAAAGTCCAACCTCACTAAGAAAACATGCTAAATAAAGCCACAGTGAGATACAAAACTTGACAGCATGCCAGGTGTGGTAGCGCACACCTATAATCCCAGCACTTGGGAGGCTGAGGCAGGATTGTGTCAAGTTTGAGGCCGGCCTGGGCTACATGGTGATACAAGGCCAGGGTGAACCACATAGCAAAATGCTGCCTCAGAAAACCAAAAATTGACAGCAAATTTTATCCCTGTTCAGGAAAAAAAGACATGTTTTTCTCGTATGGCCAGCGGCAGTATAAATCAGTACAGCATTTAAACACCCCACGTTCAGTAAAGCCGGGAGGAGAAAGAGGATGGTAGGAGATGAATGACTTTTTGTTTTTCTTTTTCTCTTTCAGTTCTGAGGATTAAACCCAAGGATGCTCTACCATTGAGCAGCACCCTCGATCATCTATCATTATTGTTATCATCTTTAATTTTAAGACAGGGTCTAAATTGCTCAGCCTGCCTCGACCTCAGCTTACATAGCCAAGATTCCAGCCAAGCAACTGCAGCCGGACCTTCTTTCTTACACTTTCTAAATTTTCTGCATATATAAAAAATTGCTTTCATAGTAGAAACGTGTGTCCAGATTAAAACCGCGGTGAGCTATCTCTCCAGTCTACCAGGGTGGCTAAAACGAAAGGGAACATCAGTAACAAATACTGGAAAGGTGGGGAGTAACCGGAACTCACACATTCCTGGCAGGCGTAGAAATTGGTTCAACCATTTCGGAAAACAGTTCAGTGATTATTTACTAAAGCGAAACATACACCACCAGCCTGTCATTCACACACACATATTTGCAGCAGAAATAAACGCACACGGCCACCAAAAATCCTGTACAAGAATGTTCCCCACAGACTTATTTGTGATGACCCCAGTTAGACGCAATTCAGATGTCTACTAAAGGAAAACAGGCAAGTGTACACTCAACCAAATAACTGAAAAACACTAGAGGAAAAAAAGAAGAAATTACTGAAACTCAACTTGTAGTCCGCCTGCCTCAAGCCCCTGAATGCCGCCTTGGCTCGCAGCACAGAGATTTCTCATCCGAGTTGTCCAAAGCAACTCAACAATAATGTGTTCTATCAAAACCGTTAAAGAAATCCTTGTGGCCTTAAACTAGAGGCCTGGTCACAAAAAGTTAAAGTAAATAACATTAGTTATTTACATGTTACATCCACGTGATGTAATATTCTATAGAAATCAGAATTTCAATGTGTTATAATGCCTAATGGCCTTAAATAAGTATTTATATTTATCATACAAACTTATAGTTAAATAATAAATAGTATAAATTAAAGATACAGAACAGTATGCACAAGTGTGAATCTGACTATGTAGAACTCAAAAATGTAAAAGACAGAGGGGAGAAAAAGGGGAAAGGACAAAATACTGTATCGTCATTGGCCCTGGAAATACAGGATACATTTGCAAATGTTTTCAACCTGTGTCCCCCATTTCTACCATTAAATCAGAGACAGGAGCGGGCACAGTGGGGCACCAGTAACCCCACACTTTGGGAGACTGGGGCAGGGGGCTCACAAATGCAGCTGTTCTCTCCGGGGTTTAGATAAACAAGCTCCTTAAGAAATTTGATAGAAACTGCTTGGGTATGATGGGTTGTTTAAGACTAAAATCTTCTGTTGGAGGTGAGGTTCCTAAATTCTACCTAAAACATTAAAAAGACTCAAATTACTACCAGTGTTTAAAGAAAAGCTTTTTTTTGGTGCAGAGTATCCAGCTCACTACCTTGTGCTTGCCAGGCAGGCTCTGTGCGCCTGAGGTACATCCCTGACTAGAGGAAAACTTTCCTGACGCTTACTTTTGTCTCTTTTTAACATTTTTTGTTAGTACATGTTTGCAGTCCATAATATTTATATTCTTGTGCAGGGTTAGTGCAGGTATAGACTATACCTTAATTTCTTTCTTGCGTGTGTTGTGCGGGATCAAGCCCAGGACTTTTGTGCATGCGAGACCAGAACTCTACCACTGAGCCCCATTCCTGGCCCCCTTAATTTATTTTTTATAACCCTTTACTCTCCTCCCTCTCCACTTCCTCCATCTCTGAACTTCCTTCCCCTTTGAGAAGGATCTGTCTCCCCACTTGCCATTACCCATCTTTTGTTTAACTCTACATATCATTTGGATTTTCCATATAAGAGAAACCGTTTGATATTTAAGCCTGTGTGTCTGATTTATTTCACTTAACATTATAGTCTCAGATGCTAGGGATATAGCTTAGCGGTACAGTACCTGTCTGGCAAGTGCAAGGTCCTGAGTTCAATTCCTGACACCAAACAAATTATATTCCACATTTAACAGCATTAGGGTCTCAAGGTGCTTCCATTTTTCTACAAATGACTCAAATTTATCTTTCTTTATGACAGAGTAGTACTCCACCATGGGTAAATACAACATTTTCTTTTTCTTTACCCATTCCTCTGGTGATGGACAGCTTCCGCTCTCTTAAACTATTGGAGGTCCTGTGAAATTACACTGACAAAGGCAAATAAGCAAGAGAGGAGACAAAGCTTATTCACATGTGTGCGCGGGAATTCACATGGAAAGCGCTCAGCTCAGTTACTAAAGGTAGGGATTTGCATCATAGGGAAAAGGGAGGGGAAGAGAAAGCCTTCTATGGAAAAATAATGAGTCCTTTAGGAATAACAAATAGGCTTTTTAGGATCAGATAGTTTGTGGTAATGCTTATTTATACAGGTTCTAGCGACCTGGAAAGGGAATTTATGTTGGTTTCATTTTTGTCTCTTTCCCGGAGGTAAAGCCACTGAGTTTGGGGAGTTTGTAGCAGTCTCAGTCCCAGACCTTTCTGGTGTCAGGTAAGATGGGGGTGGTGTGAGACTGCATCTCTGTAGCTGTTGATTCTCAAATGTCTTTCAGCTCAAAATAATTTTTATGCCACTGTGGTATAATCTGCATGCTTTCACTTCCATAGAAAGATGTTTTGAAGTACCATCTGCCTTCCCTCACTTCTCCTATTAAACCTTCAGCCTTTTTCCTCCTTTGTGCTCTTGAATTTTCTGAGTACTCACTGCCTCTAGGAAAGGGTGGCACATCTGAGCTCTTAAAAAATAAGATAAAATCTTTTCCTGGCTGTTAAAGGCCTGAAGGCTTGGAAAACAGGAAGGAGCCTGGCAAACAGGTAAGAGCCAGGTCTTACCCTGAGAGAGGCTGGGGCAGGGAAGGAGCGGAGGGACAGAGCGCCAGGCGCATACGCCCGTAGGCCACACACAGCTTCACACCAGGGTCGAGGGCACAATCCGAAGTCCTGCAGAAGTTGGGGAATGGCTGGCACGGAGCCCAAGGGTCCCCGAGCAGAAGTGACCCTGTAACAGAGCCACAGAGAGGATGGGAGGGAGGGAGGGTGCAGGTTTCTTGGACCAGGGGGCGAAAGGGACACAGGACACGGTGAGCGGGGTATGGGGCTCTGGGAGGGGCTGGGGGACAAGACAGCTCTTGAAGGCCAGTGAGACTTGGTAGAAAGGCACCGGGCTCACTACTCAAGGGTGGCGAGAAGGAGAGTTACTGTCCTCAAACCTTCCTCTGCCGCAGCGCAGGGCAGCAGGAGGGGTCTCCATGGCGGGAAGGGAGGCGCCTGACGCAGTGGGCAGGAAGCCTGCGCACTGAGTGAGACGTTTGTCACCCAGGGCTTGTGTCTCCTTCTGTTCCTCTGAGCTGAACATTCAAATGGACTTCAGGTCAGTGTGATGGCTCTTGCCTGTAATCCTGGCACTCTGGAGGCTGAGGCAGGAGGCCAGCCTGGGCTACGGAATGAGTTCAAGGCCAGCCTGAACTGCATAGTGAAACTCTGATTCAAAAAGACAAAAAAAAGGACTTCAATCTCCTGCAGCTTCCTACTTCCTGCTTTTTCTTAAGACACACAAGTTAAACCTCACAGCAGTTTCCATGCTGCGAGTTAGTTGGTGCACGGAATGAAAGACTAAGGAAGGGCATTCGAAAGTCATCAGATGAACCAGGTATGGTGGTACACACACTCAGGAGGCTGAGGCAGGAAGATGACCACGAGTTGGAGGCCAGCCTGGGCTACACAGTGAGTGCAAAGCCAACCTGAACTACATAGCAAGACCCCATCTCGAAAACAAAACAAAACAAATAAACCAAATAAATAAATACACTCTTAAATTCTGAGCCTAAATACCATAAACATACAATGGCAAGCTTAAAGCACCAGAAGCCCATTTAAATCTAAAGGTTCGCTGCCTTAGACCCTCCTACTTTCCATGCTTGTCTTCATTACTTTATTACAAAATCAAAAACGGAGAAAATAAAATCAGCCATTGTATTTATCCATTTTCCACTTTTTAAAGCAAAACATATTCAAACATATACACAAATCAACACCGCTTTACGAACATGAGAAATCGTGAAATGTTGCTTCGTTTGCTGATCAAATCTAGGTCAGAAAGGCAGTTTCGGGTGACCCATGCGTAAATTACGAATGCTCATTTATAGAAAATGTACACATCAAAAATTAGAGAACAACTAGGCACGGTGGTGCACGCCTATAATCCCATCACTCTGGGAGGCTGAGGCAGGAGGAGTAAAATTTTAAGCCCCACCTAGGCAATTAGAGATTTAGTGAGATACTATTTGGGGGAAAAAAAAAAAAGGATCAGGGATGTATCTCAGGGTGAAACTCTGGGTTCAGTCCCAGAAACCACTCTCCCCTCAAAAAAATAAATAACCATTCATGATGGGGACTGACCCTAACCATGTCCCGGCCCGGCTCACTTGCCACCACCTGGGCCAGGGACTTACAGGAGACCTCGGACTCACTGACCGGAAATGAGAATCATCTTTCTGTCCAGAACCCACCTGACGGTTAATTTAATTTCAGTTTGGCTGGGCCATGGTCTCCAGCTATTTGGGCAAACATCCTTTTAAATATTTCTGGGTTTTCTTTTTTTAGATGAGGTTAACATTGAAATCAGTAGACTTTGAGTAAAGCAGGTGACCCTCTGCAAAATGAGCAGGCCTCGTCCAGTGAGTTAAAGGTCTTTCTGCGTAGCGAAGGCTTGACCCCCTTTACCAAGAAAGAACTCTACCAGAAGATGCGTTTGGGCTCGTCCTCTTCCTGCCTGCAGGCTTATCCTGCAGATTCTGGTCTTGCCCAGCCTTCACAATTGTGTAAGCCAATTCCTTTAAATTTCAGATTTTTACCAAATTTTGAAATACTTGTACACATATAATGAGGTATCTCAGGGGTGGGACCCAAATCGCAACACACAGTTAAATTTTAGGTTTCATGTTCACTTTATACACATAGCCTGAAGGTAATTTTATATGATATTTTAATTTTTCTATTTAAAATTTTAAATCAAAACCCAAGACCTCACACATGTTAGACAAGTGCTCTATCACTGAACTGTCCGACACTTTTTAAAAATGTTTTATTTTCAGATAGAGTCTCACTAATGTGCTAAATTGCCCTGGCTGACCTCCAACCTCTGATCCTCCTGCATCAGCCTCCGAGCTGCTGGAATTGTAGGCAGGCAATATTGTACCTAGTTATTCAGTATTTTAAATAATTTTGTACATGAAAAGCATTTTGTGGTGTGAAATTTTCCATTTGTGGTGTCATGTCAGAGCTCAAAATGTTTTAGATTTTGAAGTATTGGGGATGGAGCCTCGTCCATGGGAGGTGGGGTCTTTCTCCCTGAGCTGCCCCCCAGGTCTCACATTATAAAGCACGAGAAAATATGATAATAATGTAAAATATTATTATATTATAAAGAAAACCCATGCGGGTGGTACAAGTAAATTTTAAACTTTAAAAATCAGTACCAAATAAAGAAGAAAAATCCTAGAGAAGACAGTTCAGAAGGAAAAGGCCTCTTGTTTTGTTTTGTTGTTTAGATTTCCTCAAAAAAAGACATGACAGAGAATGATAAACACTGTAGTCTGTTTCAGACATTGCATTTTAAATGGGGTGTTTCTTGCACGCCAATAAAAAGAGCCACAGACTTTTCAATACCAGTAATAAGAGAATTTGAAGATTTAAAAACTGTGAATTATGGAACATTACTGGGACCTTTAAGTGTCCGGCGCCCGAATCCTCCTGCATTCTGAGCCCGGTGCGCTCTCCCTGGCCCTCTGTCCACTGTTCTCAAGGCCCCGACTGCGGTCCTGGAGCTTCGAGCAGCAACTTTGCGCAGCAACTTTGCGCGGACTGGGCACGCGTCTTTCCTTCCTGTCTTCCCTGGCAGCAGCTTAAAACGTGACGTGGGTACAGCAGGCACGTATCCAAGACACTTTGCTTTTTATTAGTGGGTGTCTTTCTAGTCCTTTATCTATGCATTTTGTAACTATATATCACGGACAGTTTTACACTCACAGCTACACAAACTTTTTCAATGAATTTTTCTAACATAAATGCAATAATGTATTTTTCTTCCTTACTAGAAAGTACTTGACACACAAGGAGAAATAGGATAATGGGTCTGTATGAACCATAAGGCACAATAACAAACAGTTCTGTAAACAGCAGGCCGAAGAATGAACAGAGTCCCACTCGACCCGAGGTCCCTGCATGGTCACTGACCATGTTCCCTTCTCTCTCAGCCCACCCATTACCACGATCCTGACACTGGTGTATACTGCTACCTTACTTTCCTTTTTAGTTTTACCATAAAATGTAGGTACTGTACTCCTAAACAAAACAAAGATTATTCTTGCCTAGTTTTTTCTTCCAAAAAAGTTTTGTTTATCTTTTATTAGATATGTCTCTTTGTATTCATCCAACAAAAATGGTACTTTTAAAATTTTATTGTGTTGGCCAGGCATGGTGGCACACACCTGTAATCCCAGCAGTCGGGAGGCTGAGGCAGGAAGATCCCTGGGAGTTCGAGGCCAGCCTGGGTTACAAAGTCAGTTCAAGACCAGCCTGAACTGCATGGCAAAACCCAGTCTCAAAAAGACAAAAAAAAAAATTATTGTGTTAAATGTGAACACATTGGGTTTGGGGGTTTTTAGTGCATATTAGTAATACAGAATAATAAGATTGGGTATATTGGTATATGTATATAGCATATTTTGATTATTTTAATTCTTGTTGCTATCCTGTCTCTTCTGACCTTCCCACAATCCTCTTCTCCGTCTCTAAAAGTCTATCTTCCGGTTTCCTTTATTTTATTTATTTATTTATTTATTTTAGCTTGCTATATAAGGGAAACCATACAATGTTTAACTTTCTGAATCTGGATTATTTTGCTTAACGTGATGGTCTCCAGTTCTACCTGTTTTCCTGAAAATGACGTGATTTCACTCTGCCTTATGGCTGAATAATACTCTGCTGTGTAGACATAGCACATTTTCTTTATCCCTTCATCTGCAGATGGGCCTCTAGACAGCACCCTCACCTTAGCAGTTATGAGCTGTGTTGCGTGAACCTGCATGTATCACTGTAGTATTCTGTCTTTAATTCTTTCAGGAATACAGCAAGGGACGACATAGCTGGATCCAATGCTGTCTCTATGTTTAGCTTTTGAGAAACCTCTGTCCTGATCCCCGCAGCAGTGGTACGAGTTTCCATTCCTACCAACAGCATTGGAGGGTTCTCTCCAAGTTGCCTAAGCTGGCCTTGAACGCACAGCCTTCTGCGTCAGGCTCCTGAAGCTAGGATTCTAGGTATGTGCCACCGCAGCTGGCCATTTGCAGATTTTTGCTTTGGCACCCCTGGACTCCCATTCTAGTTCACACTGCAGCAAGAATTTCTCGAGGGCACATCCCAGGGACGTACGCACCACACCGGAGAGTGGACACGTCATCACACCTACCAGGTGATGGCAAATGCTTCTTCAAATGCTCCACTAGCCTCTCCTCCGCTCCACTGGCAGAGCATGAGTAGAGTTCCTGTTGTTCTGCGTCCTCAGAAAGACTTGATACCCTTGGACTTCGAAAGCGTTGCCTTCCCGATGGTGCAAAATGAGCATTCACTTAGATTTCAGTCTCATTGCCTTCCGCGCCTGTGAGCTGAGTGGCTCACCCTTCCACGAATGCCTGCGGGTGCCTCTCACTTTTTATAGCTTTGGTTAAGCTAACACTTTTTATTAAGATTATTTATACTAAAATTTCCCTAGCCAGGCATGGTGGTACACACCAGTAATCCTAGTACTAAGGAGGCTGAGTCAGGAGGATTGCTGTGAGTTCAAGGCCACTCAGGACTAAGTGAGTTGAGGGCCAGCCTGGACTATATAGTGAGACTTTGCCTCAAAAAAATTTTTTTTAATGTAAATGCTGTAAAATTTATGTTTTCTTTAAAATTTAATATAACATTTAAATTTTAATGTATTACTCAATTCAACAGTGAACATAGCATGTTAATTTATCATTTGAAAAATACATATACATTTAATATCATTCAAATATTCATTTATTTACTTTGCAGTACTAGGGATTGTGCCCAGGGCCTTCACGCTAAGCTACATCCCTGGCCTTTAAATTTTTTTTTTTTTAATTTTTGAGACAAGGTTTCACTAAATTGCCCAGGCTAGACTCAAACTTTGATCGCCCTGTCTCAGTCTCCCAGAGCATTCAGCTAAATGTACAAAGTATTTTATTTTATTTTTTTGTACCAAGTATTTTAAATAAACCATTGAACTGACACGTGTCATGAAGATGGCCACATGACCTGTGGACAATGGAACTCGCTTTTCATCTTTGTACTTCTTGTGTTATTTTGCACAAGCTAGAATTTCACTACAGTACTAACAGAGGCAGGAATAGAGGTTTTCTTTAATCTAAAGAGATTTTTTTTTTTTTGGGTCAGGGATTGAACTCACAACCTTGCGATTACCAGGCAGGTGCTTATGGCGCTGAGCTAAATCCCCAGCTCTAAAGAGACGTTAAAGAGAACATTTCCTGCCTTCCCCATGAGGAATTGTTTACAGAGCTTGGTATTGTGGCACATGCTTGTAACCTCAGCATTTGAGAGACTAAGGCAGGAGGCTCACTGTGAGTTTGAGGCCAGACTTTGAGACCCTATCTCAAAAAAAAAAAATTGTTAAAAAAATTGTTTACCTAGCATGGTGGCCATTGGCCTGTAATCCTAGCCAGTTAGGAGGCTGAGGTAGGAGGGTCACAAGCTCCAGCTTAGCCTGGAGTACTCAGGAAGACCTTGCCCCAAAGTTTAAAAAAAAAAAAAAAAACTAAAAGGGTCGGGGATGTACCATAGTACTCCTTGATTCAGCCCCCAGTGCCACCATCACCACCACCACCAAAACAAAAAGTGGGTCTTTTGTAGATGCCTTTTATCAGGTAGCTGCAGAATGTTTCTTCTATACTTTCTTGTTTGGAGGTGTTTGTACTTATTTTTGGTTTTTATAATTACAAAACGTTGCTGTATTTATGAAATGATATTGCAACTGTGATGATTTTATGGTATTTTTCTCCTTTAGTGAATGATGTTGATGTAAATGATTACACCTGAAGACTGTTAAACTTTCTTCTTATTCTTGGGATAAATCCATTATACACACCCCACCACTGGCTGAATCCAGTTCCACCAGTACCCCCCCCCCCACACACACACAGTGAAAATCACTTTAAGTGTTCCATTTAAAGGCTTATATTCCTGCTTTTACTTCAGGCTTTTCTTTCTTCCAGTTCAGTTAAGACTTTTTTTGTTTTTGTTTTTTTTTCAGTTAAGATTTTAAAAAACATTTTACCTTTTTTTAGTGATTTTAATAGGAAGGTCAGTTGAGTTATTTAAGCCTACCTTATTGCTAGAAATATAAATTCAATTTTTCTTACCTCTAGCAAGGAAAAACCAGTTTGTTTTCATTTTTTGTGTTTTGTTCTTGTTGTTTGGTTCAGTTTGGTGCTTGTTTGTTTTTGGTACCGGGGATCAAACTTATGACTACACGCTTGCAAGGCAGGCGCTTATGCCGCTGAGCTAAATCCCCAGCCCCCAGTTCGGTGTTTTGAGATAGGATCTGATTGCATATTTCAGACTGGCCTTTCTGAGCTTGAAGCAATCCCTGCCTCAGTCTCCCAGGTGCTGGGGTTATAGACATGGGGCACCATGCCCAGCAGAGCCAGTTTTCACAGCTGTAATTCAGCAGGTTTGCCCTGTAAATTATCTATTTACCTGCACTTGCAGAATCATAGCTTCCCATTTTTTTCACAATTAATGTATTTTTTTTTTCTCCTGGAACCATTTTTTTTCAACTGTTGTTCTCATAATCTACAGATTTTCTACCTTTTATAAACTTGGAGATATCTTGGACATTTTCTTCCAAATACTGTTTCCAGTAGAGTTCAGTTGTTTGTTTTTTTAAAACCAAAAATCCCTGTTCTATGTTCTAATTCGTGTTTTGTTTTGTTTTGTATTGGGAACAGAACTCACGACCTCACGCTTGCCAGGCAAGTGCTGTGCCACTGAGCTAGATCCCTGGCCCTCTAATTCTTTTTTGTACCTTGTTTCCCTTCTCAATAAGAATACTACTTAGGGTTTTCTTTCTCCAGTATTAACTATTTTGTAGAGTACCGTTCATTGTAAAACTTGGACTAATTTAGAGATGTCTAGCGTATTTAACTGCAGCTTGTCACTACTAATTATTGGCATGGGTTATCCCAGCAATTGTTGGTTTTCAGTTTTCCTGAGGGGGTTCCAGTCCTCAGAAGAGCAAACTGTTAGCTGCCGAGACCCATTACTCCTTCTCCTTTTGCTCTTGCATAGTAATATTTATAGGTACAAGCAAGGCAGCCTAGTCAGGCTGCACTTGGGTGTTTTGCAGGCAGATGTGACAAGGTAATAAAGGCCCCACACTTTTTTTTAAAGACAGGGTCTCCCTGTGAACCAGCCTGGGCCTTGAACTTGCTTATGTAGCCCAGGCTGGTCTCAAACTCACAGCGATCCTCCTGCCTCAGCCTCCCAAATGCTGAGCCACCACAGGCATGCGCCACCACACCTGACTGGTGACCAAGGTCTTGCCAATGAAGTTATGAGAAGTAAAGGATGTGTGGCATCTTCAGGTATGGGTCTTAAGATATTGAACACAGTTCTTTGCCCTGCTTCAACTGAGTCCTCCGTGACAATGGTCTTGCTTCACCGACACACACGGTGCAACAAGACGGAGGGAAACGTACGTGACCACATAGAGCAGGAATCCCCACTGCTCTGGGCCATAGGCAGAGAAACTACTCAGAAGCCTCTGTGCCACCATGTTGGTGACAGCAGTGTATCCTTCACCCTTCAGACCTCAGCCCCTGACCATTCATGGCTGCAAGAGTTCTCAGGAGACTCAGATCCCACACTGACGGCCCATCCATGCCCAGCAAAGCCTGAGCTGAGAGATTCTGCCCACCTTCCCTGCACCCAAGGTTTTTTCCTGAAGTTGGGGGTTTTCCGCACTTCTAAGAATGATTATGGAGGTAAATGTGGTGGACTGCTTGGCCATGGCTTTCTCTTTCTACCCAGGCTCTTGAGGGTGGTCTTCAGTGAATAGACTTTTAGCATGGGTACAATACATAAATTTTAAAAACCTAAGTTTACTGTAAAAACTTCACAAAATAGCTAGGTCAGCACTGTGCCCTTTTCAGACTTGTTTTAGAGTCGCTTTAGGAAGTATCTCCCAGACTGTGCTTCATATGCAAAAAAAATGTAGGGCATATTGACTGATGGTGACAGGTTGGGATCCGAGAGATAGTAAGAGAACAAACTGGGTGTTCATTTTACCAGTTTTTAAAAAATGGTTGAAAAACTGTCTTTTACCACTGATGATAGTATGTCACAGAAGGTGGTAAAAAATAGAAATCCAAATATTTCCATAAGCAGAAAGGGCTTGAAAAGCTCCTCTAGCCTGGTGCTACCTCCTGAATCCTTTTGCTTTTTATTTCCTTGCTCGTGTGCACCAGAAAATAGAACAGTAGGAGCTGAGATGCCCTGCACACAGATGAGCGGGAGAATCCACGTGGATACTGGTTATCGCCTTCATCTTTTCTTCCTCTGTCCCTCCTGTGGGGACTCAGAAGGAAAGAAAAGTTGAACATTTACTGAAATAAAATATCTGTGAGTTGTATTCTATCCTGTCTATTCTGAATCTGATCAGCTAATTGAGAACCTAATTGAAGGGCCTCACCCTTCTCAGCATCCAGCAAATTCTGCCCCTCACACACCCACCTAGGGCTGGACCTTTCAGAGCTGCACTTCCCAGGGTCACCGCCTGCTCTGGGCTCCAGAGCGGGGGCGGTTTCGCAGCTTGGAATGAAGCTGCAGGCGGGTCCTGGATGAGCGTCCAGAAGCCTCCTCCTTCAGTCTGCTTCAAACTGTGCTGCGTGGTTTCCAGCACTGCACCTCGAAGTTGAGGTCTTTCACTCTTAGCTGCCTGTAGATGTTGTATTCTTTCTTAACACTGTTTTTCTTTGATTGTTTTAATGAGCATTAGGATGGAAGTAATTGGAGACACGTTTTTTTCCTCCCTTTCCGCCAGCATGTTGATCTTTTGCGTGTGTTTTAATGTCATGGAATGAAGATCACAGGTCTGTATGACACTGTAGCTGGTGCAGACTCTGCCAGTTGGAACCCCACCAACGAACCTGCAAGAATGATCCACTCTTAAAGGACACAGCACCCTCCCCAAAAACTACATTTTTACTCAGACATTTTATACAGTAACTATTTTATTAAAAGATTGGTTTTTTTCTGATTATTAAAGTAACATACTTGTTTTAGAAAATTTGGAAAATACAAAAATGCATAAAAAAGAAATAAACTTCCATAATTCCACTACCAGTCAATTGCCCAGTACATTTTACTCGTTAAACACTGAAACTCTAGTCACACACAGTCTTCTTTCAAAATACTCATGTCTTTTCCCAGAGGAAATAACACATAAACATGTAACAAACATATAAAAACATACTCAAACAGAAAGAGGTTTCTTTACAAAGGAGTTTCCTACAAAAATCTCCATTTTCCAAACTGCTCTGAGTCAGAGACTCGAACACAAACTACTAAGCATTTATTAAAATAACCACCGGAAGAGAACAAAGCAGAGGAGAAGGAGCAGCGCCTCATCTCCAGACACTGCCCCGACCCTTCATGCTGCTAGGAGCGAGGTGGCTGCTTTTCTTTCGAGCAGGTTTTTCCGTTTTAGGAGCAGCTGCAAGCCGGCGAGGGACAGCCTGGGAAGGAATCTGAGATTTGAAGGAAAAGAAAAGAAGTAAGTGTTATATATTCTCAATCCCCCATCCCATGGAGGACGACATGGCACATGAAAGGGGCCAGAACCAATCACCGCAGGGGAAGGAAAGTCCATGCTCCACCTACAGCCAATCACAAGTGCAAGTCCACACTCCAGCTCCTGGGACCAGAGACGGGAGGTGCCGGGCAATGGAGAAGCACGGGCAATGGGGAGACCGAGGAAGGGGCAGAGGGAAGTGGTCTGGAGAGCCTTGTCCTCCCTTGGTCCCTGCCTGCTGTTCCCTCACCTCTTTCCGGGAGATCTCACCCACGCGGGAGTCTGGGTTCCTTCTGGGGACACTCTCCCCTCGGCTATCAGTCCTGCCACACAAAGCAAGGATGTGAGTGAGGATAGGGACGGTGGCCACCCCAACACTACCCAAACTTGATTGGAAGAAATGCGCCCAAATAAAGACAAACACAATGGAGTCGAGGAGTAAAGGGAAAGCGTCGTTGGCGGAATCTAATAGGGGTTACACTAGACAAGCTACACTCCTAGGAGTCTGCGTTTTGAGTTACAAGGTAAAGTGAGGAAAAACACTAAGATATAGAGACATGGAAAGAGGGTCTGTTTTGTTTTAGAAGTAAAGAAAAGAGTGTGGAAAGGAAGAGACAAAAGAACGGTAAGAGTCTGAGTCTACAGCTCAGCCCTCACTTTCCTTCGCAGCGGCATTCGCACACCCTCCATCCTGCCCCGAGTCCGGATTCCTCCCAGGCTCCTACCTGCCGCCGCCGCCGCCGCCGCCGTGTTCCAGCCTCTTCAGGTAGAGCAGCAGGTCCTCGGCAGGAAGAGTCCCCCAGCCCTGAGCCTGGTACTGTCTTAACAGCTGGGACACCTCCATCAGCTGCCTCGAGGAGCTGAGCCCATCTGCACCTGAGACATGTCTGTGCCAGTGATGGCCCCAAGACCCTTCTTCCCGCCTTCCTCCCTTCTCGCTGGGAAACCAGAGGACCTTAAAATCCGTATCCAGGACCCCCCACACATGGTTTCCTGGCCTGCTTACCTTTCTCTGGGGAGCCAGAGCTGGGACCACTGCCTTGTGAATAGGAAGAGGGAAGCTCATGGACTCGGAAAAGACTAGAAGCCATGGCTAAAGGGACTTTGGTTTTATGGACAGGAGGTGGAAGACGTGGCACTTGAGAGGATTCTTCCCAAGATGGCACAGTCCGGGGACCTAGCAAGAGGAAAGAAGAATAGGACAGAGCCCAGGAAGTCCTCCCACCTAGCCACTCCTAACCATTCAACCTAACCACCAGCTCCTGCGTCTTCCAGGCCCACCTCACCCTTCCTCAGTTGGAACTCACCACACTTGGCAGGCAGCACGTCCGCAGAGGGGCTTTCACTGTTCTGGGGCACCGCCTCCAGCAGCTGGGGAGACAGCACAGGAAGGTTCTCCCAAGGACTAACAGAGAGAGAACTAGATATTGGGAGTTGTGGAGGCTGCTAAGGAAGGGCTGGTACCAGAGGCCTAAGTTCTAGGAGAGAACTGTCTACTAGGAACGAGACAGACGGAGAACTTGGAGCTGGCACAAAGCATTTCTCTGCAAGAGAAGCCACAGTCCTGGATTCATCAAATAAGAAGAGAAAATAAGAAAGGAAATTTAAAAAACACCATCCTACCTGCTGCAAAAAGTTCTTGAGGCCTTCCAGCTGCGAGGCAGGTGGCAGCCCTTGCTTTAGGGAGCCGTCTCCCTCAGAGGCTGGGTCCTCCTCAGGGAAGGGCCGTTCCACCCGGTGATCAGGGTGGAAGGCCCCGAGTGCAGGGAAGTCCTCAGCTGTAAAGTGGAGTAGGTGAGCACAGGTGTACATATGCTGTAGGGGAAAGGGTCTCTCCGTAAACACTCACCAAATGCCCAAAAGAAAATGTACTATTAAATGCAGAGGGCCTCACAGCTAGGAGATGATGACAAGAAAGTTTAAAAGAGCTGGAGAGAGAAGGGTTGCAGGTGACTGGCAAATGGCACAGCTGAATTCTAATACACAAGTGTTAGAAGAAGAAAGCTGGGGCACTCAAACTAAACAAACACAATAAACTTAAAGAACAGACATGTTTTACCTCTTCACTATAACGTGCCTCTGCATCTTTCACTATTATTATTTCTACTACACACTTTTAAAACTGTAAAATGATTCAACACCCACTTTGGAAGCGGGTATTGAAGACTGGAACTCAGCCCCTTAACATACACTAAGCAGGCACAAAACCACTGAGCTGCACCCGCAACCCTTTAAAAAAAAAAAAAATTGAGACAGGGTTTGCTATGATGCCCAGGCTACCCTCAGGCTTGTGATGCTCTTGCCTCAGTAGCTGGGGTTCCAGGCAGAGACCATTACGCCAACCTTCATCCTAAATTCTAACTCATCCTAGGCTGTCATGTTTGTATTCGCATCCATCAGTGACAGCTGACTAAACCAGAGGTGGACATCCACACCCAAGGTGACATCCACACCCAAGGTGAGCCAATCCAGCGATGGTCTCCAACCCACCATGTGGCCTTGGGAGTCTGACCCAAGAAACTCCAATACCAAAATCCCCAAATCGTCTAGGGTTTGCGCTAGTGTCAGGGTGTTGGCTCGTTAAACCCACGTGCAAGCCAAAGCTCTAAGGAACAAAAACCGAGACAGAACACTGACTCAGCAAGAAAAAGGAGCACGTGTGTATGACCGGGCAGCCAAGGGACTATGCAGACCCAAAGAGACGGGACAGCTCGCTCATTCCCAATGGCACCCCGTTCTCATCCCATTAAGCTGGACCACACCACATCTACAGGAGTTCTCAGCTTCCCTTAGCTGAATCAGTAAGAGTGGGTTTCTCTCTTTGCAACTGATGACCACTAAGACACCTAGGAAGCCAAATGCTCAAGCACCCATGAGAAAGGATGCTAGGTAAGGGTGCCGATCACGCAGTGCACACACAGGGAGCCCCGCCGACCTCCGCTGCAGTTACCCATGGGTGGAGTGAGATCCGGTTTGGGCTCCAGAGGCTGGAAGGAATGCTGGCTCTGAAAGGAGGGGCCCAGCAGGAGGCTGAGGTCTGGGGAAGCGCTGCAGTCCAGCAGAGATGCTGCCCGAAGCTCATCCTTGGCTTCCCGGCTCTGCTGTGACACGGGCTTCAGGGCCACGGCAGCAGGAGGCATGGTCCAGATCCTCCGCTCCCCTTTCTCCAGCTCTGGGGGATCGGTGCTGGGGGGTCCAGTGGGAGGAGCCTAGCAGGGAGGAGGCAGAAAGAAGCGTCAAAGCCTCGAGGTTCAGAGACAAGATACACTACAGATACTTGAGTAAGATTAACAACTGCTGTACCAAGACTTTCTTAGGAGGAGATTGGGTGATATATCTGACTGTTTCTGTCCCCTCCTCTCCCTTCCTTTTCTTTTCTTTTTTTTGTGTGTGTTTTTGTTTTTCAAGACAGGGCCACTAAGTTGCCAAAGCTGGCCTGGAACTCGTGGGCCTCACTCCTCAGCCTCTGGAGTGCTGTGACTATGCACATCTGACTCCTATCAGATTTTAAAAGCTCATTTTTAATCTTACAATTCTATTTCTAAAGATTTTATAGGTATCTTACACAAAGACATACATGTTAATGATACTTACTGTGATGCAGAATATATGAAACTATTACACCCATCAGTAAGTGCTAGGTAGATTAAGCAGCAGAGAAAAGGGAGCTGTTTAGGATTTGGGATTGGGGCGGGGCGGGAAGGGGAAGGAGGGCAGATGCTCTGGACACCAGCTCAGTAGCCCCTTCTGAGAAGGGGACCCGGGGGATGGAGACACAAGGACAGGGTGGGGTAACTGTTCAATGTATACCTTCTTATAAACAGTTCTGATTTTTTTAACCATGTGCACACTATTCCTTTTCTAGAAAACATTCTAGCTAACAACAAAACTTTCATAATTAAAAGGAAGTAAGAGATGCCAAGGGAAGAGTAAGAAGGCATAAGGGTAAGACTGTTTTAGTGCAAGGCTTAGCAATAATTTTTAGCCCTTCCTCTCATAATTAGAAGTTCAGCTGTCAGTCTACCAACTGAATACCACAGATGATTCATCATCCCTGGGGACTGGGAGAAGAGAATTATTACCAATGGAGCAGGGCCAGTCCAGGTAAGCCATGGCCATGGGGAAAAGCTTTATTTTGGCAAGGTAGCTGTGCTTCAGAAAAGTTCACAGGTTTTTTCCATCCTGATGTGGGTCCTACTTATGACTTCCCTTGGGAAGGAGACAAGCTTCCGCAGAAGGAATCTGGAGCACAACCCTGAGCTTAGCTCTGGGGGCGATGCCTACCGGAGGGTTCGGAGGCGGGAGGATGGTGCTGAGCAGCTGGTTGACCTCCTCCCAGTGGGCCTGCAGCATGGCCTGGAGCCGTTCTGCCATCTCCAGCCGCTGCTCCTCCAGCTGCTGGTTCCCACTCTGTAGGTCCCGAACTCGAGCTTGTTCCCGTGCCAGTCTGAAGGAGCAAGGAGAGAGCTGACTCAGTGCTTTTAAGGAAGTACAGACGCAGAAGACAAGAGCAAGAGTGGAAAATCAAACACATGTGATTCTGGAAGGAGCCTGACCAATTTAGAAGAAGACAGAGGAGCTACACAGGGGCAACTCTGCCAGTCCAGGCTTCACCCATGGTGATGGGGCTGAGGCCTGAAAGTGTACTCCAGGGACCAGCACCTGAGCTCATAGTCCTGCGCCACCTGCTGCTGCCGTTCCTCTCGTTCTGCCATTTCCACTTTGAACTGAGCCAGCTGCATGGCCAGTTCCTGCTGGTGCTGTCCGTTAAGATCCTGCAGTTGCTTCCTATGATGGCACAGGTGAGAAAATAGGGCTGAGATTGGAGACAGACGTGGTCAATGAGACAGGGAACGTGTGCAGGGGAAGGGGAAGACAGCCTGCTCCCAATTACCTGCCTAGACACAGCTGGGGTCTCAAAATGGGACCCCAGAGGCAAAGACGAGAATTTATGACCAAGTGAGGTGTTTAAGAAGCATTTCCAGAAAGAAAAAGCAAAACAAAACAAAACAATGATGAGTAAAAAGAAATGAAACTGGGATGGGAAGGCACTCAGTTCCGTGGAAGGTCTCTGGGGACAGCACAGGGCACACTTCGGCACAGTGCGGGCAAGCCGGACACTTCACAGTCCTGCACCCTTCAGTTCACGGTTAAGGGCTCCTCCCTCTGGGCTCCCCATGGGCATGGATGGCAGCCTTCCCCAGAGGCAGAAAGGTCCTCGCTGACAACGAAAAAAATGTACTGGGAGCCAGTGGCTGGAAAATGGTAAAGGACACCAGGAGCACATGGCAGGGCACTGACAACACCTGCTGTGGCCAAGCGAGGCGCACCGGTGAGCCCCAGGTACCTGTGATGCTCCCTCAGGGAGGCCGTCTGCCGCAGGCTGCTCTCCTGTGCCTGCGCCAACCGCTCGGTCACCTGCTGCTCCAGCTGCACAGCCAGCTCTGACTCCATCTGGATCCTCTGGCTCTCAGATCGGGCCTGGAGAGAAGTGAGGTGGGGTACCCACTCGGGCCTTTGCTTATGATGCAGCCCGAATCCAGCCCCAACATCCCACTCCTCTACCCAAGGCATGAAGAACAAGAATCTCGCCACGGGAATGAAAGCGATCTCTTGTTCTTGTCGAAGAACATACACTGTGTGTGTACACAAAAGTAAAAATAACTTCAGACAAAGAACATACATGTAATATGTACGCTTTTTCATTTTTGTTTTTTGTCTTTGAGACACAGTCTCACTAGGCAGTCCAGGTTGACCTCAGACTTGTGACCCTCCTGCTTTAGCCTGCTGAGCGCTTGGATTACAGGTATGTGCCATCACACCCGTCTAAAAAACGTATTTTTAAAAAATGTTATAAGTACCTGTTGGCAGAACATAATGATTACATTCATTGTGGGAAAGTGACACACCTACGTAACACATCTCAATTCTTTTTTCTCCCCTTGCACGCCACCCTTATTTTTGTTAATTTTTTTTCTTTTTTGGGTTTTTTTGGGGGGGCTATCACCAAATTTATTTTATAAGTCTTTATCAAGTTAATTATCACAAACACAGATTAACAGTGGACTAACAGGTCAAAAATAAATAAAACACACAAAATAATGACCCTAAGTCAAGGTACACTTTTATTTTGTGGTCTTTTTGAGGCAGGGCCACACTATGCAGTGCAGGCCGGCCTTGAAATCACTGAGCCCAGGCTGGCCGCAGATCTGCAGTGACGCTCAGCCTCCTGAGTGCTGGGATCACAGGCATGTCACCACGCCCACTCAAGGCACACTTTTAGATACAGTGAGTGTGCTGGATTAAAATAACTGTTTTTTCTGTCTTTTTTCCTATTGTCTCTCTTTTATTTTGCACTGTATTTATATGTTGGGTTTCTTATATAAAACTATAGAATATTTAAGCTTATGTGTCTGATTTATTTCACTTAACATTAACTCAACATTATGGTCTCAAGGTATACCCATTTTCCTACCAATAATTCATATTTATCCTTCTTTATGACAGAGTAGTACTCTGTTGTGTATAAATACCATATTTTCTTTATCCATCCATCTATTGCTCAAGAAATGTATTTATCACCAGGCGCAGTGGTGCACACCTGTAATCCCAGCACTCAGGAGGCTGAGGCAGGAGCTCTACCATGAATTGCAGGCTAGCTTGGGCTACACAGTAAATTCAAGGCCAGCCTAAATTACAGAGTAGGACTCTGTCTCAAAAAAACAAAAAGAGGGCTGGGGATTTGGCTCAGCAGCATAAGTGACTGCCTGGGAAGTGCAAGGTCATGAGTTCAATCCCAGTACAAAAAAAAGGAAAAAAATGTATTTATTAACCCAGGGAAATGTTAGGTAGAGTAATCCTGTCATACGTGTTAGAAATAACGTAGGTAGTATCCTTAGTAGCACATCTAAAACCCAGCAGCTATTCAATAAATGTCCCTTGCTCCATAAAGAGTTAGTCTGTAATTGCTGTCTCCATTTTTCACCTATTTCTTCTTCAACTCACTGAAACCTGACTTCTGTAAAGGTTCTTTGCAGAGCTTAATTCTCAACCCAATAGCGACTATTTCTGTCTCTTTCTGACGTGTCTCACTGCCTCACCTGACGGCCCACGTCAGTCCTCTCTTCCGCACTTATCTCCCCCAGCCCCTCCCCACGCCTCTCCTCACTCTCACCGTACCTGAAAGTCTCCGCTTCAGTTCCATCCTTCTTTTCTAGTGCATGCTAACATGCCATGTATATAATTAACTTTTATATTTAGTTTTCACTACCATTTATATCTTAACACTGTCTAAATGAACTAGACCTTTTTCCAAGACTTAAAATCCATAAACCAATGACCTAATAGATCCTTCTGGTTGGATATACCTGAGGTAAAAGACACTCAAAATGCAACTCATTTGGCTTTTACCCTCTGTAACAGTTAATCTTGTTAACTTGACTGGATGGAGAGATGACCAGAGCTACACAAGTGACTGGATTGCGAGGGCACATTAGTGGATAAATCCATTGACGAGCTCATAGCTGAATGGGCTATCAGGAAGAGGGGCCCGGCTAGGGGAAGGAGGTCACTGGGGGCATGCTTTTGAAGGGTGCATCTCGTCCCTGGCCCCTTCCTCTCCGGCTCTCTGCTTTCTGGCTAACCTGAGGTGAACAGGTTTCCTCCACATTCTTCCGCTGTGATAGTTCCGCCTTAGAGCCAGTCAACCATGGACTGAAAGCTCGGAAGCCGTAAGGCAAAATAAGGCTTTTTCTTTTAAAACTGCATATGTCATATATTTTGGTCACAGCAACAAAAAGCTGACTATGAGACATTCAGACCTTTCCTTCCTATTACATTTCCTGCCCATCTCAGCTGGGTGAAACCTGGAGTCCTCTGACTAACTGGCCTGGAGTCCTTTGACTCCTAACTGGCCCAGTTCTACTCCTTGACTTGCTCTGAGAAACTCACCTACCTTTGTGCCAGGTGTGGTGGCTCTTGACTGTAATCCCAGAATTTAGGAGGCTAAAACAGCAGGAGCACTGCGAGTTCAGGGCCAGCCAGGACTACACAGCGAGTTCAAGGCCAGCCTGAATTACATGATGAGATCTTGTCTCGGAAAATGAAAACAAAACAACTCATCTACCCTTAACACACTTCGCACATAAAAACAGAAGCCCAGAAAGGTCAAAATTCTAGTCAGGTGCATAACTAAGTGTCCAGATTCCCACGTCAGTGCTCTTTTTTAATGTTAAGCCTCCACCATGGATTAGAACCCAGCTCTTTCCAACCTTTTCAACAAACTATAGACCAAGTCAGCCCTCTACTGCCAGCTTTTTTGAATAAAGTTTTATGGAACTAATGCCCACTCATTTACATAGCGTCTACAGCTACTTCTGTGGTATCAAAGAATAGAGAAGTGGATGCACCTGAGACTGTGACGCACAAAGTCAAAAATACTTATTATCAAAAAAAAAAAAAAAAACTTATTATCTGGTCCTTTACAGAAAAGGTTGTCAAGCCTTGTTCTATTACACAGTAAGGGCCTGACGAGACTGAAGTTAAGGTTCACTTAGCTAGGTAGAAAGCATCTTCAAAAGTCTAATTATATCTAATAAACAATCTGTAGGTACTATTCTATCCCAGCCCATGAGAGGTTATAAGAATCTCATAAGTAAGAAAAGCAATCATTCATCTCCTGAGTCCCCAACCTACTCAGCAAGATTAACACAAGTTATTTAAGAATAAGAATTACAAAGCAGAGTGTTATCATTGGAATCAGGTCTCTGACAAAAGCTTTTGCCTGTTCATATGGTTGACCCACTAAGTGTAATGCCATCTTTTAAAATGATACAAACTATCCTGCATAGATTTAACTCCATTACTCCTATAAGTACCACTAGGTCAGTCCAACACGGAAATTGTCACTCAGTGAGAAATGGCTCTGAGTTTAAAACAGAAAAAAGTTTAAGACATAGAAACTACTGACGGAAAAAAACAAAATACTGAAATGGGATATTAGCCATGACTCCCAAGGCCTCAGGACTACTTCTCTCAAGCATAAAACAAAAAGAATCCTCACACATCCCATGTCTGCTGACCTGCACCAAGCTCATCTCCAGCTGCAGCGCGTCTCTCTCTCTCCGAGCTGTGTCCAGCTCCTCTTCCAGCCGCCGCACCTCCGACTGCACCAGTGCCAGCTGTTGCTGGGCTTCCCGGGCTGCCTGGGCCTCCCTCTGGCTGTTCCCCTTAGACAGGGAAAGCAAATGTGAGACGTAACTCATCTCCTGTCTCTAGCTACCTCTATTCCCACCTTCCCATGCCCTAACTAAAACCCAAGTTCCCCTCCCTCTGCTCCCATGTGTACTATGCCGTTTCTTCCTCCCTGTTTAATATCGCTTTTTGGCCTACCATGTATTTAATGCCCCACTCCTCCCTGCTGGCCCTATAGGCTCAACCTTGCTTCCCACATTCGGCTTTCCACTCTCCATCCCTGTTCCTTATTTATATTTCACATTCTGCCATCCCATCCCCTTCGGTAATTACCCTTCATCTTTTCCCATTTCCCAGATCTTCTAAATCCTTCTTTTACCTTTTCCCTCTCCAGCTGAGCCTGGCCCTCCTCCTGCAGTGTCTGGTAGTGATCCTTCAGCTGATGCTCCTGCTGGGCCCAGGCCTGCCGCTCTTCTTCCAGGGCAACCTGAAGGGTTTCCAGTTTCCGACGCTCACTGAGCTGCACAGCCCGAGCCTCATCTCGCTCCTCTTGTAGGGCGCGGTTCCGCTGCTGTTCAGCCTCCAAGCTCAGAGTCAGAGCTTGCCTTTCTGCTTCCTAAAGCCCCACAAGAAAACCAAGATCTTTAGTAGGTCCTCAAAGCAACCTGCGCCCATACAATGTGTCTGCTAAGAATTATGCTCATTTAAAATGTAACACCTGACAGGCTCAAAGGATTATAACATAAATAACTCCTATCCTAGAGTCAGGTGGACTTGAGTTTAAATTTTAGTTGCTATCCTATTGTCTATTTACTGTGTGATCTTAGGCACATATCCTTATCTGTAAAGTGGAGATAATAGGAACTGTCTTGTGAGGAGTAAAGTAAAACATATTTAAAGGCATTTGGTACAATGCTTGGCACATAATAAATACTCAATATACAATAGCTATCATCATCATCATCATCAAAAGAAACTCCACAGCCAGGTGTGATGGTGCACACCTGTAATCCCAGCACTTGGGAGGCTGTGGTAGGAGGATCACAATGAGTTTAAGACATAGTGAGTTCAAAGCCAGCCTAAATAACATAGTGCGCACCTGCATTAAAAAAAAGAAAGAAAGAAAGAAAGAAAGAAAGAAAGAAAGAAAGAAAGAAAGAAAGAAAGAAAGAAACTCCACAAAGACTACAGAAACAAGCCAAGGAACAACCGCAATCAGCACTGTTGGATGTCGCCTGTTAAGAGCACAGGTTACAGTCTGCTCATAGAGAGCACATGCCATGCAAGCAGCAAGTTCCAAACCTGGGTATCGACTCTAATGGATAATCACCTCATCACAGCAGCGCTAAGAAACTGGTATGAATCTTATCCCATGCTTTCCTATACCTGTTCGGTTTTTTTTTTTTTTTTTTTTTTTGGTACCAGGGATCTAACTCACAACCTCACGCTTGCCAGGCAGGCCCTTACACTACTGAGCTAAATCCCTGGTCCTTGTTTGTTGTTTGATGGTACTAGAGAGCAGACTCAGGCCTGCAAACACCCTAGCCCTCTTTATATTTGGGGGGACAGTTTTCAGTATGTTGGTAAGTTGCCCAGGCTGCAATCCTTCTGCATCAGTCTCTCAAAGGGATCTCACACCTTTATTGCCACAATTTAGACCAGAGTTCCCAAACCAGGCTGATTAAAATCACCAAGGAAATTTCTGAAAATATATGAATTTTCCAACTCTACTATATACTACTGAATCAAAACCTCTGGGAGAACCGGGGGTACAGCTCAGTGAGAGCACTTGCCCAGCATGTGTAAGACCCTGGGTTCATTCTCCAGCATAAAAAACAAAACAAAAAGTAAACTCTGTCCTCTGGGGAAGAGTCCCACAAATTGTATTTCAAAACAGTTCCACTTTGGAGGCTGAGGCAGAAGGATCACTGTGAGTTTGAGGCCAACAGATACTACATGAGTTCAAGGCCAGCCTGGGCTACATACATAGTAAGGCCCTATCTCAAAAAACAAACAAACAATTCCCGAGCTGGCGATAATGTTCTATTGAGGATATAATTTGCAGACTCTTGAAGTCACTTGGAAGCAGGGCCTTTTTTGGTAAAGTATCCAGCAGAACTAGTGCTGTAAGAAACACAGCCTTGGCAACACTAGTAACACTCGCAATCCACCAATCGCCCTTCATGCTCTAGGAGTGAGCGCCTCCATTGGAATGATCCCAGCCTAGTCTCTTACCAGTGCTTCTCTTTCCCGTTGCTGTAGTCTGGCACTTTCCTGCTCCCGATTTAGGGCCTCCATGGCTTCTGAAAGGCTTTGTTCTAGGCGGGTTACTGTCTTCCAGGGAGAGAAGAACATAGGACAGAGGAAATGAAGAAAATTTCTCTATCCTCTACTTGAAAAATCATAACAATGTAAGGTTGAAACTTTAGAGTTAACTAAGTGAGTTAAGTGGAGGCCAAAGAGAAAACTATATTGTGTGGGGAAAACTGGACAGTTACAATTTAAACTTGACAGCAGAAATAGTGAAAGGAGAGGAAAAAGGGGACAAGAGTTGTCAGGACAGCTACTGTGAGACGGAGGTCGATCTGTTTGGAACCCTAATTCTAGAGCTATTTCTGCCCCTTTCTTTCTAGAAATCTGTAACGTAGGTTTTAATGTCATATGATCCAGGTCACCTACTTCCTGCTGCTTGCTTCGGGTGAGTTCCGCCGCCTGGCGCTCCTCTTGTAGTCCCCGAAGCACTTCTGTCCGCTCAGCCTCATGCCGATTCCAGCCCTCCACCACTCGGGCCAGGGTCTCCGAAAAGGCAAATTAGGTATAATTTCAAAATAACTTTTTGCCCTCTTTCTACCCAAAGGGGCAACATTAATAGTCACTTTCTCCTAACAGTCAATAAACCCACCCCCTACCCTAGCTCTTTGCATGCACAAAGAAATAAACCCTAATTCCCCTCATTTACTAATCCTTAAGGCTCTCCTTGGAGAGGCTCACCACACTTGCTACCCTGGCACCTTGTCCAGTTGCTCAATCATGATGTCTTTCTTGCGGTCCGCAGCCACAGCCACCGCTAACTGCTGCTGTAGCTCTAGCACTCGGGTCTGCAGGCTCTGAATATGGCGCTCACAATGCTGGAAAGAAGGGTAAGGAGCTCGGGTCTTTCCCATCCTTCATCTGGCGCCACAGCACCAAACTTTCCCGTTTCTCTAGGGACAATGGGTTGGAGTCAGGGAACTTGGGTTCCAAGAACAGGATAGCTTTAGAGAGGGAGAACCATGAATTCTTGAGTAGGAATATAAGGTCTAAGACTCCCAATGCCTTCCTCTACCTTCTTGGGAAGTACTTAGATTCTAGACTCTTCCCTTTCCTAGAATCCTGAGAAAAAACCCAAGTCTTTTGGTGGAGGTGCAGCAGCTCACACTGCAGAGTGTGGGAAGTTACTCCTCTATGAAGGAGCTCATCAGATATAGTGATTCAACAAAATAATAATAAATGGAAAACCTTTCATTCATGCCCAAGCAGTTTAAAACCTGGGAAGAGAGGGTTCCAAAAATAACTACAGTGATTCTGACTTTTCCATGTCCTTGTCCATCTCTGTCCCATTCAGGTACTAAAGCTGAGGCTCATGGAAATAAGGTACATTATATTACCAGTCGCTACAGAGCCTCGCAAAAGCCAGCAAAGTTCATTGTCCATTTAACAAATGCATATGGTGTGTTTCTGTGTGTTAAGTATATTCTGGACAGTGGTGGTGAGCCTATATAGTACGTGTGCTACAGCAAGCTGTTTGTATCATTGAAAACTCTAAAAGGTTCACCATCACTGTTCTGGGCCATAAGGATCCAGTAGACAGGACAAGTTACTGACCTTTGGAGAGTTTAGATTTTAAACAGGAGGACAAACAATACATATAAAAGTGAGAAGCTGTACGAAGGGAATCATAAAGTGATACGAGTAACTATGTGGAAGGGAAGATGCATCACTTTTCACAGGATGATCCAAAGGGGCTTCCCTGAAGAAACATTTGAGCAAAGTCCCAGCTTTCAGGCTTGTAACCCTCAGTCTTTTTCAGCACTCAAGTCCTTTTCCTAATCTTTGCAGGTTTCAGAAGGAAGTTTTTTCTACCTCACCTTACGACGAGTATGCTCTGAATCCAGTGCATCTCTCAGCCCCTGAAAATCCGGGGGATTAACTGGGAGACCCGGCCGAAGGCTGGTATATCGAGGAAACAACTCCTCCAAAGCCTGTGCTGAGCTGGATGGAGATAAGTCTTGCAGGAACCGGGTGCTGAGCAAATCAGGTACAGAATATTAGGGTGAGAAAAGCCTTTGAGATCCACTAGTTCCACTGTGACATTTTACAAATAAGGAAACTGAGATCCAGAAAGGGTAAGAGATGTGCCCAAAGTCATAGAGCCAGATAGTTCTAAAACCATAAATAGCACATACGCCTGTGATTCATTTACAATGCTCCTTCCCCCATACCATACTCCTCGCAGTAACAGTTTCAGTGTAAACAAGTTAACTCTTTCAGGAGAGAAAAGACCAAGGCTGAGAGAAAGCCAGATAGTAGGCAGATGCTGCTCACTTAGGCTCTAGAAGGAATAAAGGTGGTAGAAGATAGGAAAGAAATGATAAAAACTAAAAGCTAAGTGGCAAACTTCTTCTTAAATCCCTAAGAGGTACACAGTAGTCAAGAGAGAACTAAGAACTAGAACACTCAGATTTCCCAGGAAATGCCCAAAAAGAACTCACTTGAGCAAGGTAGCTGTGCTGTCACTGTCAAAGGACTCCTCTTCTCGTTTCTCTAAGCCTGCAGTGAGTGGGTCCCCTACAGACAGCACAAAAGACCCATGGCTAGGGTCAGGTAAAGACAGGAACAAGGATCATTTGCCAGAGAAGAAAGGAGACAGCTTTTCCGTCTCCTCCCAGTCCCCAACCTGGCTCCCAAAGAATGGGTTTCCTTTTCCTGAAATCAGTCTCAGAGGTCTAGGTTTCCTTCCATGTTTCTTTCCATTTTGCTCCACCCTTTGCATCTAGATTCTTCTTCAGAACACTAGGGGATGGGCTTACTCACGGTAGGCTGCATCACGTGATGTTTGGAGCATTGTCTGGAGTTGACCCCGAACACTTTCCATCTCAAAGATATGCTTAGAACCATCCTGGGGGGCAGGGGAATCAAACATGGAAATCAGATGCAACCTGTACAATTTACAGTCTATCTATTGCCAGTGTAGTTTGTTTGTTTGTTTGTTTTGTACTGGGAATTGAACTCAGGACCTTGTGCTTGCCAGGCAGGCGCTGTGCCACTGAACTATATCCCCAGCTCCAGCATATAGTTTTAACTCTAGCACCAGGGAACACTACAAAAGGGAAACAGACCCAGTAAGCAATGTCTTAACCTTGAGTTAGAAACTCAAATGCCTATAGAAGCCAGAAAAGTAATGCAAATGAGTAAAGTGGGTAGTTACAAGGGTGGTGGGAATTCTTGCCAACTAAAGAGCAAATGCCCAGTGGTAACAAATCTATGACACGTGTGCCTTGGCAGGTTATTTGTATGGATGACAGCTTTAAAAGGTTCACCATCACTGTCCTAACCAGTCTGCAGATTGATGTTGACATCTTTTCTATCCAAGACAAATGTTTCCTCTGTAACATGCTTGATTAAACTATGTTTTGATTTTCACACCAAATTTTTAACAATATACTCAAAATAACTTTGAGCGGAAAGGATGTTAGCATGTTTTGTTGTTATCTGTAAGGCCCCTGTTCTCTCCCACTTGGAACCAAAAAATCTTATTCCCACTTCCAGTGCCCATATCCCAATCACAGGAAACCAACATATCCTAAAGTATAGCTGTCTCTGACCAAAAAAATTTAAAAATTAAAAAATAAAGGAAGTCTCACAATTCTCCAAATTATAGTGTTTCAGATGATTCTCTTCCTCACAAATGTATTCTCATGTTTTACTACATAGTCAAAAAGAAATTAATTTGACAAGCGATCATTCAAACCCCACTAATACTAACGTGCAACCCCAAGATTCTCATGTTTAGAACCGTAGAGGTCCCTAACGCACACCTACCTCCCTTACTTTTTTCTTCAAGTTGTTTTCCAATCCGACTGACAAGCTGCGACTCAGCTCTTGGGCCAGGCCCTCTAAGGCCTCATGTGGAGGGGGGGAGGTGGAGGCTAAATACAGCTGAGCCCGTGCAGTGGCCTCTGCCTGACGGCTGAGGTGCAAAGAAGTATAGAGCTGAGAGGTCACCTCAGAGGACACTTGGTTCAGTCCAGGGGGTTCTGATGTCTCACTCAGGAGATCCTCTGCCTGAAGAGGTGAACTAGGGCTGGTAGCGGATGTAGCCATGAGTACAGGGAGAAGACAACTGGAGAAAGCTGGGAACTCCTGGTTCAGCTTTAGGAGAGTCCGAGGGTAAAGTTCACAGAGAAAGAAGATATGCGAGAAGAGGGGAAGATCCTTGGTGGCTCCTTGGTGAATAAAGGTATCAAGGCTTTTTGGTTAAAGGAAAGGTTTCTGCTAGTTCCAGAGGCCATGGGAAAAGCAAAAGTATTCCTTTTCCCAGCTCCTGGGAACGGTGGAAGAGGATGCACACAGAGGGCGCAGAACAAAGACCTACTTGGGGAGCAAACAGGAGTGCAATTCTTCCACGTAATTAGAGCGCTGGAAGCTGCAGGCCAGCTTTGGCATAGGCTTTCCCGGGCCAACTGAGCTGTTTAATTCCCATGCCCAGAACGTGCGAACTAAAAACGGACCCCAGTGTCCGTCCCTCAACTGGTTCCACCGCCAACACAAGCAGGACCTCACGCCTCAACCGACCCTCCTGGCTTCCTCGGGTCAAACTTCTTGTATACTCCTTCCAAACCCTCCTGGCAAAAAAGCCATAGCAGAGACCCTGAAAATCGCTCCCAGCACCTCAGAAAAAAATCCCCTGAACCCTCAGTCACACCCTCAGACGTTCCCCGCTAAGTACGCGGCCCTCAAGCCTAGCCTGAGACCTCTACAGCGACCACCCTGTTCTGACTGCTCTCCGCACCTCCAACCCTCACTCCCGAATTTACCACGCTGGAGAGGATTGCCCCCCCTCCCTGAACTCAAGTCAGGAAAGACAAAGACACCCCGGTCCTCACGCAGTAAGCTACTCTGAAAACCGTTGGGAGCCTCCTGCCCACAGAGCATCACCCCGCCCCTTCTGCATGGATGACGTCACCTGCCCGCGAGACCAAGCTCTAGCAGCTGCTCACGCCGCTTCAGGGGCCTAGGAGTCGGAGTGCGCGTGCGCGGCCCCGGCAGCCGCTGGTTGGTTGAGAGAGAGAGGCGGGGTCTGACAATGGGGTGGTGTTACTGCCCCGCGGTTGCAATTTGAAGACTCAGCGGGGCGGGACGCCTCGGAAACCGGAAGTAGCTCGTCTCCAGCGCTTGGAGTAATTCCGGTGAGTCTGGGGTGGGGTTCCCACCTGGTTGGAGGGATCTGGGGCCTAGAACACGATCCTACGGAGTTGAGGGTGGTCCTGGAGCGAGTCTTGCACTCCCTGTCCTGCAGATGACTGTCCACAACCTGTACCTATTTGACCGGAATGGAGTGTGTCTGCACTACAGCGAGTGGCATCGCAAGAAGCAAGCAGGGATCCCCAAGGAGGAGGTGACAAGAGGGCTCCAGCGCAACTCGGGTGACCTCGCATCTCCAAAACCACTTTATGCCCCAGCCCCCCTTCTCTAAATCTCAATTTGTTCCTACTCCCAGCCATATCTCCTTCAACAGCCGAAACCTAACTCTGTCCCTCTCCTTCCAGGAGTTCAAGCTGATGTATGGGATGCTCTTCTCTATCCGCTCCTTTGTCAGCAAGATGTCCCCGCTAGACATGTACGCCAGCCATGTCAGAGGAGATGTTGAGAGGAGGGCTAGCCTTGGGAATTTGGGAGGGGTCCTTTCTGGAGTGGAAGGGACATTGGCGCCCAGAAAGGGGAAGGGAGAGTCCAAGTCAGAACGAGAGCACTGAAGCTTTGAGGAGTAGCAGTAGGAAGTCTGAAAGTAAAGGGGTTGAGGGCCCGGGCTAAATTAGGGGATAAAGATAGGAAGTTTTTTAGCCGGGCATAGTAGCACATTCCTTCAGTCCCAGCACTGAAACAGGGGTTCAGCCAGCCTTGCCTCATAGCAAGACCCTTTTTTAAGGGGGCGGGGAGTCTTTAGTCCCCCAGGCACCTACAAACTATGTGTTTAAATGAAAAGGAGATTAACCTTGGGGAGATCAGAAATATTTCTTTGGGAGAGATTCCACTCTCATCTTTAACATCCATCTTTAATATCTCTGCAGGAAGGATGGCTTCCTGTCCTTCCAAACTAGCCGTTACAAACTCCATTACTATGAGACACCCACTGGGATCAAGGTTGTCATGAATACTGACTTGGGCGTGGGACCTATCCGAGATGTGCTGCACCACATCTACAGTGCGGTTAGTGTCAGCCCAGGGGCCGCTTCCACCACAGCCTCTTACCCATATTCAGAGCCCAGAGAGTCCCTCAGATCCTCAGATTTTCTCCCCTAATTCTACTGTATTATATCACTATTGAATGCAGGTTGTTTGTGGGAGTTTCTAAGCAGTTTCTTGTAAGAATAGGCTTGTCTCCCAGCCCTGGTTCCTTGTGCATTCATACTGCAGTCCTGAGGTCAAACTAAGTTGAAATTGAGAAAGTATGCAACAACCGGGGTTGTGTTGTGTTGTTTTGTTTTGTTACTGGAAATTGAACTCAGGACCTTGTGCTTGCCAGGCAGGTGCTGTGCCGAGAGCTGTACCCCAGCTTTATACTCTTCCTTCCCACAGCTGTACGTGGAACTGGTGGTGAAGAATCCCTTGTGCCCGCTGGGCCAAACTGTGCAAAGTGAGCTTTTCCGCTCCCGGCTAGACTCCTATGTTCGCTCTCTGTCCTTCTTCTCTGCCCGAGCTGGCTGAAGTATGCTACCTCATCCATCAGAAAAGAATTTGTGACTGCCTGGAGCCCCCCCCCCCAACTCGCAGCCTCTGAGGATAAGCCCCTCTACCAAACCCGCTCCCAGTGCAACAGCCTAAAGCCTCCTCCTCCACCCCACCCCCAGAAGTCGCTAGATTCCCAAACCAGTCCTGCTCTCCAGTTTTATTCCCCAGTTGACACTTCAAGCAGCACAGAATACAGAATAAACTTTTTGTCATTCTCTGCAGCCTGAGCCGTCAGTTTGAGTGGGCCCTAAGGTTCTGCCCGGCGTAAGGCTGGCCACACCCCTCCAAAATCTGAAAAACGGTTTTGCCATTGGGTTTCTCAAGAGCTGCACTGTTGACATTTTGAGCTGGGTAATTAATTCGTCATTGTGTTTTGTGGAATTTTAGCAGCAACTCTTGCTGCCACTTGGTAGGTGTAGTACACCCCTCCTCAGCCCCCCCTCCCACGTTGTGATAATCAGAATGCCTCCAAATTTTGTCACGTTTCCTGGGGGATAAAATCCCTCCCGACTGAGAGCCACTGGGCAGGAATAAGACTGACATACCTGGAATATGCAGGGTCTGAGAAACACGCTCCGGGATCAGACCTCACTCTTGCGAGCCCAGTACCCTAGCGGCCTGGGAGCTGTGGCAGGCGGGGCTTATGCAGATGAGCTGTAGGTTTGGCAGGAAGGCGGTCAGTTCTATGTAAGTAAAGGGGCGGAGCCTGCATGTTGATGAGCTGGGCCAGCTGCCAATGCTGCTGGGAGCCCAGCGGGTCCCACTGCGGTTCGGCTGAAGTGGCATCCCTCTCCCATCAGCCTGTCCTCCCTGGGTCCCTACCCTCTGACAACCGCCCTCAGCCTTTACCTTCACCCATCTCCCCTCCCATCCCTTCCACCAGTGCCCCCAGTGTCTGAAAATCTCTGCCCCTGGCGCCCCCCCACCCCGAACTGCTCCCGCGCCCCTGACCTCCCGCAGCCCGCCCCGCGGCCCGAGCCTGTCTGGCGGCTCCTGCAGCAGCGTCCTCAGCCTCCCCGCGTTCCCAGGGAGCGCCCCGCCATCACTGGGGCGTCCACCCTCGGGCCTCCCCGCCCCCTCGGAATCCCCTCTCTCGCCCGGGCCAGCTGGCATGCAGGTGTCTATCGCGTGCACCGAGCAGAACCTTCGCAGCCGGAGCAGTGAGGACCGTCTGTGCGGACCCCGGCCTGGCCCTGGGGGCGGTAATAGCGGGCCGGCCGGCGTGGGGCACGGGAACCCTCCGGGGGGTGGAGGACCAGGCCCCAAGTCCCGAGCCGCGCTGGTCTCCCGGCCCCCGGCGCCTGCTGGGGCCCTCCGAGAGAGCACAGGCCGAGGCACTGGCATGAAATACAGGTATGGGGTGGCCGGGCAGCCCGTCCATCCGCTCCTCCTTTGGGACCCTGAGGCTTCTCGGGATGACCGCCGAGCCCCCGTCAAACTTTGCTAAAAAGGTCCCCGTTCACTCCAGCTCTTCCCATCACTGGCACTTCCCAACTTGGTCCCTCTCTTGGTCCTGTCAGTACCCCTGACTGTGAGGGGCTCAAGTTTACCAAGGTTGACTGAGTCCTGTCAGACCCAGAGGATGCCTCTGAGCTTCCCCCTCACTGCTAGGAGTGCGGGGGAGGCACGGAAACTCCAGTCAGAGCCCCAGTGGAGTGTCCTTGGGTCCGCGTCCTGGGCCCAGAAGGCAAAAGGCTTCTTGCTCCTGCCTGCAAGGGCACCTGACCCACATACTGCCCCTGCCTGACCTGAGCTCCCAGTCTCTAGTAGGGAGCAGGGAGAAGAGGGGCGAGGGGCCGTGGGAAGGATGGAACATATCTTTCATCCCCTTGCAGAGGGCCAGGGGCTGGGCGAAGAGGGCGAGTGGAAATCTGTTTTTATCTCAGAGAAGTGTGGGCCAGGGGCTCTCCAAACACTTAGTCAAGGGAGGAGGAGGAGCTCTTGCTCGGAAGTAAGTCAGGGTTACTGATCTGACCTGGCTTTGTCACCTAAAGAATCTGCTCTCCTCCATGTGGCAGCCCTGACTAGGAAACTGAGCTGACTACTTGGGTGGGGGACCCTGGGAGAAGGAGAGGACTCCCTTACTCAGAGACAGTCTCCAAAAGCCAACAGGAGGGAGTGGAGAGGGCAAGACTTTCCTGTCACACTTTCCTCAAGCTTTTCTTGCTGGACACTCACCTCGATGTCTTGAGTGCCTGAACTTGATTTACTTTTCCACTCTGGTGGCACCCTTTAGTGTGGCATTCTCTGATTGAAGGTCTGTTCTCACAAGCTCATCACAGCCAGCCACACTCCTGAAAGCTCCTCACTCCATATAACCCAGAGATGATTCAAGCGCAGACAAGACCCCAGTCAGAAGACAGACAAACCTGGCAGCACATCTTCAGTGTCATAGGAGGAGTGGCATTGGACAGTGGCTCCACAGAACAGTGCTGTAGGCCCCCTAAGTCTAGTTGCTTTGGGTTGAGACACCCTGGGGGCTTCTCCATCTGGAAGGATGGGAGGCGGGGTAGGGACCTATACCTTTAGGTCCCTAATGGAGGTTCCAACCATTCCTGCTGCTTCTGTATCCTGCAGGAACCTAGGAAAATCTGGTCTTCGGGTGTCCTGTCTTGGTTTGGGTGAGTCCGACTAGGAATTAAGGGAAGAGGGGGTTCTTCCCAGCATGCCTCCCACAGTTGTCATGTAGCTGGCTCTTCTCTTGCAGGTACCTGGGTCACATTTGGTTCTCAGATCTCAGACGAGGTATAAGTGATGGGTTCTAGAAGTAGAGTCGGAGGAGGGGTAGGGAGAGAATTAGAAAAGTGAAAAATGGACCTGAAAAGGGGTTTGGACAACAAGCATGGGAAATGAAAGTGCTGAAGCTGGAGGATGGGAGAGAGGGAAAAATACAGAAATGAGGGCTGAGGTGCCATGGGTTAGAGTGCATCCAGGGAGAGAACTGAGGGGCAGTGGATGACAGTCAACTTTTTCTCTCACCTCCCCAGACAGCAGAGGATGTGCTGACAGTAGCCTATGAGCATGGTATAAACCTGTTTGACACCGCCGAAGTGTATGCAGCAGGAAAGTAAGGACTGGAGCGAAAGTGCTGTCACATTTGGAGGGCTGAGTGAACAGCAAGGATTCTTCTTTCCCTCTAAAGAATCCTTGGAATTCAGGGAACACTTAAGTGTTTATGGGGAGCTGTAGCATCAACATCAGTTCCTCTCTGGTTTAGGGGTCAACAGGCACACTATACAGTCACATTAGATAAGACCAAAAATATAACCTGGGCATCCGTTATGTACAATTATTCAGGGACTGCAAAGCTGTATTTTCAAATATAACCATTCCATACCACACACCTATGACTTCCTACCAGGAGAAATGTCAACCTAGGCTGACTGACCCTACCTCTTCTCCATCTGGCAAACACTTCTGTTCATCTTCAAGACTTGGCCCCAGTATCAGCTCCTCCAAGAAGCCTTTGCCCAACTTCCAAAATTAGTCACCATGCCTCATAAACTTCCATAGCACTTTATACTGCCTTCTGACATACAATTATGTGCCAAGTTATATACCCATATTTGCTGCTCGATTCAGGACTTTTCCCTTCGTGGAACCTGTCTTGCTTTTTTCCAAGAATCTCTTACCACAGAGCAGACACTCCTTTTAGTGTAAAATCAACATGCTCTCAAAAAGTGCATTCTGCCCAGGTGCAATGGCACATGCCTGCAATTCCAGCTACTTGGGAGGCTGAGGCAAGAGAACTTCAAGTTCAAGGCCAACTTGGATAATTTAGGGAGACCCTGTCATAAAATAAAAATAAAAATAAAAATAAAAATAAAAATAAAATAAAATAAAATGGCTGGGGATATAACTCAATAGTAGAGTGCTTGCCTAGTACATACAAAGCCAGGTTCAATCTCCAGTGTGAGTGTTGGGGGAGTGTACACTTTTAAGTTGTTAAGCAAAAAAGACAGGAGGTATACAAATTTAAACAACAGGAAACATTTCAATATAGTCAAAATAGTTCATAACTATTTATTTATTTATTTATTGGTACTGGGGGTTGAACTCACAACCTTGTGCTTGACAGGCAGGCACTTATACCACTGAGCTAAATCCCCAACCCCTTTTCATAACAATTTAAGACTTGTCACAAGTTAGCTCATAATTACAAATAGGATGCTCAAGAATTGAGGAACCAATTTTATGAGTAAATGCAGCAATCAGAGAATACTTTATGGATGAGGTAGAATCCAAGGTGATTTTAGGATGGGGGGCGCTCAGAGGAGGAGGATGGCAACCCAGAAGTTGAAACCAGACAAAGCAGTGTCTTCCTAGTCTTCACTAGTCTGTCCCTCTCTGGCCAGCCTACTCTATCCCTTTAGTACCAACAAAAGGACTTGGTACAAAGTTGCACTGCAGATATTTGTTGAATGAATGAATGAATGAACAAATGAAGCTGGGAATGGTGGTACATGCCTGTACTCTGGGAGGCTGAGGCAAGAGGATCAAAAGTTTGACTCCAACCTGAGCAACTTAGTAAGATCCTGTCTCAAAGTAAAAAGTAAGAAAGGGCTGGGGATGTAGCTCAGTGTGAAGGCCCTAGGTTCAGCCCCCAAGTACTGAAAAAAATAAAAGAGTGAGAATAGTTCTATGACTACACCCTAGCTCCAGGAGCCCCTCTTACTTAGCCTAACATAGAGCTGTGGACACAGTTGGGCTCCTGGTTTTATCTTTATTTTATAAGAAAGTAAAAGGTGAGGTGGAAAAGAAAGAACCATTCTACCTCGGAGGGGTCAGTGCCTTTGCATGTTTTTTTTCCAGGGCTGAAAGGACCCTAGGCAACATCCTCAAGCGCAAAGGTTGGAGGTGAGACTTTTTGGGGTGTGTTGGAGATAAAGTCACCCACAATTCCTTCTGTTGCTGGTTCTCCCATTTCTTTTTCCAGGAGATCAAGCTATGTTATCACCACCAAGATTTTTTGGGGAGGACAGTAAGTGACTGCACCATTACAGCTGAGATTTTTTCACCCACAAAAATGTATGCGATCTAGGTGTGAACACTCTGCACTCTAGGAGGTGGCTGAGTTGGGAGGATCAAAAGCTGAGCCCAGCCCAGGGAAATTTAGTGAGATTGTCAAAATTAAAAATAAAAAGGATTGTCACTCAGTACAAAGGCCCTAGCTGCGCTCAATCCCCAGTACAATCAATCAACCAAGTGTGAAAGTATATGGGGTTGTAGTGGAGACCCAGATCTTGCCTGTGAGGACATCTCAGTTCCTCGTGGCTCCAGGCCAGCCCTGGTTCCCTTTCTCACATCTCATTTTTGACATTATTTTTTTTCCTACAGGGCAGAAACTGAGCGAGGTTTAAGTCGCAAACACATCATTGAAGGTGAGATTTGGGGGCTAGAAACCTGAGTGGCTAGTCATGGAAGCCAGAGGAGCTAGGAACATTTTCTGAAGCTCTGAACTCAAGAATTTAGGTGGCCATGTCAAGGGAGTAAAGTTTGAAATTTTAGTAAACTGAAATTGAAGTTCTCACCTTCCTCTTCCTACTCCCACTTCCAGGCTTGCGAGGATCCTTGGAGCGCCTCCAGCTGGGATACGTGGACATAGTCTTTGCCAATCGCTCAGACCCTAACAGTCCTATGGAGGGTAAAAGCAGCTCCCCCAAACCTGATAACCCTTTGAAACTGGGCATTTCCTCAAACCCTCATCAGGAAGCCAGCTGCACCCCAAGACCTCCCATGCTCCACAGCAGAGGCTCAGACCCCAGGACATAGGCAGAGAGGCAAAGAACAGATCCAAACCTTTCTGCTGCATGAGAACACCTAGGGTCTTGGCAGGGTGGGCAGGGGTATGCAGATCTGGAGTCCTAAATGTCACAGGTCTGACAGTGAGACTATCCTTCCCTGTGTGCCTAGAGATTGTACGAGCCATGACTTACGTCATCAACCAGGGCCTGGCCCTATACTGGGGGACATCCCGGTGGGGGGCTGCAGAAATCATGGTGAGTATGTGACCCCACTCCCTTGTCCCACAGCTGGTTCCCACTTTTTACGTGGCCGCTCCGAACCTCACCATACTGGGGGAGCGAGCAAGGAAGAAAATGCAAGGAATGCTCTAACCCTAGTCTCCTCCCTACCCCAACCCAGGAGGCCTACTCTATGGCCAGACAGTTCAATCTAATTCCTCCTGTGTGTGAACAAGCAGAGCACCACCTGTTTCAGAGGGAGAAGGTGGAGATGCAGCTGCCCGAACTCTACCACAAGATTGGTATGCAGCCCTCATCCCTACCTTATCCCCTCATCTCATCCATGGCCTAGGTCCCTTTCCCATACCTACTTCTTTTTCTTTTAGGAGTTGGCTCAGTCACTTGGTCTCCTCTGGCCTGTGGACTCATTACCAGCAAGTATGAGGGGCAAGTCCCAGACCCCTGCAGGGCTACCATCAAGGTGAGATCTGGGGGTCAGGCTGGCAGGGCCAGGCTATATGAACTGCTGTGTGTGGTGGTGAAGTTGGTCTTTTGCTGATTCTCCCTGGCATCCAGGGCTACCAGTGGCTCAAGGATAAAGTGCAGAGTGAGGATGGCAAGAAGCAACAAGCCAAAGTCATGGACCTTCTCCCCATCGCCCACCAGCTAGGCTGTACTGTAGCCCAGCTTGCTATTGGTGAGACACTGCTAGTCCTGGACACTTCAAAGGCTCTGTCTCCCCTGAGACTTCCCAAACCTATCCAAGACTGTCCCTAGAGTGAACCCTGTTCCTCAGAGACATTTCTGAGGTCTGTGTGCTCACTGCTCCCTATGAGTTGTTTTACCCACCCCATCCTGCCGCCCCCTTTCTTTCCTCTTCTGGTTCCAGCCTGGTGTCTCCGCAGTGAGGGTGTCAGTTCGGTCTTGCTGGGAGTGTCAAGCGCAGAACAACTGATGGAACACCTGGGCGCCCTACAGGTAAGCTAGGGACTCAGAGACAGAACAATCTCTGCCCCGTTCTCCAGGAGTAAATGCTGTGCTGTCCAACTCAGAATGGCCCTGAGGTCAGCCACTACACAAGCCTCACTTCGCCTGTGAAAGGCCTCAGGCCTTAAGGCCAGGGAGTAAAGCTGCGACTCCTTCCCTCCACCTCCAACTATGGTGCTGCCCTGGACCCCTGGGACTCCAAGCCTTTCTCAGCGACCCGGTAGGACCTGCCCTGTCCACCACCATCCCTCCTCCAGGTATTGAGCCAGCTGACGCCGCAAACGGTGATGGAGATAGACGGGCTTCTGGGGAACAAACCGCATCTCAAGAAATAGTCCGTCGAGGGGCGCAAACACCCATCCCAGGTCACTGCACTGCTCAGCAAACCCCATCCCGGATCCTTCCACGCAGCGGCCAGAACCCGGGTGGCCCCGCCTACTAACGAGTCCCGGCTTCAAGTAGCGCTGCGCATGAACAAAGCCATATCCTTCCGTAGTGGGGCTTGAGAGAGGAAGTAGTCCACTCGCCCTCTACTGCGTCCCTGTAGGACTTCTTGCTAACCCTGGGCATGAGCTATGGGCCGACCCTTCACTACCTTTTGGTCTCGCTCCTTGCTCTCTTCTCCCTATTGCCGAGGCCCAGAAAAATCCCGACACATACAGCATAAGAAACATGCAAAGTACCTCAAAAATGGCCCTTGAACTGTCATGGGATAAGAACCTAGTGAGTGAGTTGTAATGTCATTTGGGACACAGGAAATGTGTCTTTATATTATTGGATACAAAAGAAGCCAGGCTGGTCCTGGCAAGAAGTAAGCAATTTTTGGGAGACTAGATCCTTGCATCCCAACCTGGATGTAGAAGAGGACTTAAATCTAGACTAACATCTTGTTTTTGTAGATGGGTAAGGGTGGGGAATATAGTGGCATACCACTGACCTAAGCAGAGGGAAATGTATAGCATAAGCTGGCAAAAGTGGCCAGGGTAGCCTCAGAACAAAGAGCAAAGCTGGGCAGTACTCTGCAGAAATTAGTGACAACATTTTGGTTACCAGCATAGACACAGGGCTGACCAACCAGGTTCTGAGGACAAACTTCTGAGCCTTGAACTGGACTTCCTACCTGGCAGTGGAGGACTGCAGTCTTTCATCTGTCAATAACCGTAAAGCAATAATAATGGCTCCTCTTTTACTGTAAGATTTCCCAGGGAACTGTAAATAAAATCTCAGCTTGATCCTCATGGTGTCTGAAATTGTAGGGGACTAACAGATGAGGGTCTCTGCCTCACATACTGGTCCTCTCATTCCCAGCCATTAGAAAACTCTCTGAACTAGTTTTTCCCTCCATTCACCTCAGTGACTCAGGAGTAGGGCACTTGGTCACTGTTCTCAAGGACTGAGGCACCCACAGGACTGGGTTCCCAACTTCTTCAGAACCTAGTGATCCAGCTTCCAAGTTTTGCTGCTTAATCCATGAAAGTCCCAGCTGTCTGATACTCTTGGTCTTTTGTTTTTAAAGGTATTATTAGCCATACTTCTTCCCTGTTTTGTACTTCTTTTCCTCTAGCCTGATATGTGTATTACAAGCAACTATCTGTAGTTTTCTCATGGGCAGGACAGGTTGTTCTGAGGTAGATTTCCAATTTGGCCAAGAGAGAAAGCGTAGACCTGTCTCTGGTAGAGGAGCTATAGAGTGAGAGGGAAAGGAGTTATCATTTTAAAAGGAAAAAGGAAAACCAGTAAAAGAACAGGTCACAGAAAAGCAAAATCAAATTGGGATGCCAGATACTGCCCCTATTTTTTTCTCCAAAAGACTCTGGTTTCCTGGGGCAAGTGGAAAGTTTTGACCTTCAAAGATTACAAGGCAGAGGAGGATAAGCTCTGCCTTCCTTAAAGACAATTTTACCATCTCCCTTCTATCTCTCCTCATCCTGCCTCAATCCTGACAGTTGGAGCACAGAGTAAAACTAATTTCCAAAAGAGAAAACCGAGCAGCGTGCCATTTACTGGATGAGCAACCAACAGGATAAACTAATGAATACTTACATCTAGCCAATCATCTCCCACTCATTTTGGAAGACTGGAGGAAACAAACAAGTAAAATGTATGACTAAACTATGACTAGTTCTTCTGAAACAAACATAAAATATTATCCTCCTGGGCTGGGTGTGGTGAATGCCTGTAATCCCAGCACTCTGGAGGCTGAGGCAGGGGGACCTCTGTGAGTTTGAGGCCAGCCTGGGCTACCAAGTGAGTTCATGGTCAGCCTGAACTGTACTGCAAAACTGTTTCAAAAAGACAAAAAAAAAATCCCTCTTTAAATGTCCTCTTGGAGGATTGTGCACTTCTTAAAATGTTTCCTCCCCCATTGTTTAACATTTTAAAACTCTTAAGATGCCTTCAAAGCAATCTAGAAGCCCCTTTCAAGCAAAACCTTCCCACCTCCTTTATATATATGCATTTACCAGATTTCTCATTCACCTCATTCATGAATTTGTCAAGTATTTGTTATTGAGTTTTATGATATGGAACAGTGAGCCAGCAGTGAAGAAAACCAGCCTCAGAATCTTTGTGCAATTTACTAATGGGAGAGACAACCACAAGTCAATCACAAACTTCAGTTGTCTGATGTCCAGAGGAAAGTACTTGGTATTAGTGTCTGTAATGGGTGTTTGACACAATGAGGCAGAAAGATGAGTAGATGTTAATCGCTGTGAAAGCAAGTGAGGGGAACAGCATATGGAAAGGAAGGCCTTGTGGCAGAAAGGAAGCTATATTAGCTGTCAGTTGGACAAAATATCTCTGATAAGCACTTTAAAAGGAGGAATGGTTTATTTTGGCTCATGGACTGAGGTTTTAGTCCATAGTCACTTGGCCCTGCTGCTTTTGGGCCTGCGGTGAGGCAGCACAGCATGGTAGAAGAAACCACTTACTTCACAGCAGCCAAGGTTGGAAAAAGGACCAGACTGGAGTCCCAATACCCCCTTCATGGGTATACCCCCAATGACCTAACATCCTTCACTAGTTTCTACCTCCCAAAGTTTCTACCATGTCTAGATGGTGCCATCAGTTGGGGACCAGGCTTTCAACACATAAGCTTTTGGGGCACATTTAAGATCCAAACCATAAAGTGAAGGTCTCCAAGGTGTCTAAAGAGGAAACAGCATCTGAGGCATAGAGGTGCCAGAACACACAGAGCAGGCTTTAGCATACAAATTTTAGGATATTATCTTTATCCAAAGGACAGCAGGAGAGCCTCTGTCGTTATCCATTAACACATAACAAATCACACCAAGTTAAGCGACTTTAAAAACTTTTTTTCCGTGATTCTATGGATTGGTTGCTGTTTTCACCTCATTTCACCTGCATTCAGCTTGCAGGCTGGCTGAACAGGAACACCCAAGGTCTCAGTAGTGTCTGAAAGCTCTGGCTGTCTATTTGCTGTGTGGCCTCATCCTCCAGGGGTCTAACCCGACTTATATGGTGGCCTCAGGGCAGCATTTCAAGCTGAAAGGCCTTCAAAAGACTAGGCTTCAGATTTATGGCACATCACAAAGCCACAAAGCCAAAATCACAAAGCCAGCCCAGACACGAGAGACAGGGAAATAGACACAATTCTTAATGGGAAAAGTAACAAAGCGACATTACAAAAGAATTGGGGGCCATTCAGCTATCACCACATTAATAGACTTTAAAGAGAAGGAGTGTTGGGTAGGACATGATTGGGTCTGAGCTTTGGAAAGATCTCTGGAAACAAACACAGAGAAAGGTCTGAAGGTCAGAGTGCCTGTTTATAGACTGTTAGGAAGCTGCTGCTAGAGTGAGAGATGATGGAAACTTGGACTAAGGTGGTGGGCAGCAAATGCAAATAAGGTGGTGGATGAGAGAGATTTAAGAAACGAAATGACCAAGACTTGGGAACTGGTTGATAAAGGAAGATAAGGGCAAGGGAGTTGTCAAGGATAACTACTGGGTTTCTGAAGCTGAGCAAAGGAAGAGATAGGAAACACTGCTCCCAGTTTGGAAAGGAGTTAGTTGAAGAGTTTGGATTCCAGAAAATAAACAAGCTATGCGGCAGGCGACAGGATACACAAATCTGAAGCTTAGAGTGGTCTCTTGGCTCTCAAACAATTTGGGTCCATTTATATACAGCAGTAACATCTACCTTACAATATTGAAGTTTAGCCAGGCATGGTGGCGCATGCCTGCAATCCCAGGACTAGGAAGGCTGAGGCAGGAAGATCACTGCAAGTTCAAGGCCAGCCTGAACTAAATAGTTAGACGCTGTCTCAAAAAAAAAAAATTAACTTTTATCACCCCTTGGAAACAGTTAAAAATGTGACCCATACTTTTCCAGTGGGATGTTCCCAAGTTTTGAATTACAACAGCTTCATTGGTATAATTTCCTCCAAGTGGTCATGAAGGCAATACAAAGTTCTGAAATGTTTCCTTAAAATTAATGGTATACCCCCCTCACAAAAAAATACCCTCTAAATTTTAACAATTTAGCTTAAAAAGGCAAAACCTGCTTTCCATGACCTGGGATAAGCCAGTAAATGTATAGGTGTACAGAGGCCCTGTCTTGTCTTGATGAAAAAAGATGGGTGTTGAAAATATCGTGTACTGAGAAGTTAAAGTGAAGAACATATTACAGCCTGGGAATCCAGGATGATAATAGCTGATACTTATCTGGTATTTACTGTGTGCCAGGTACTATTTTAAGTACCTTACATACATAGGCTCTTTCATTCCTTACTATTATTGTCCACTTTGTAGATGAAGAAATCAAGGCCCAGAAAAATTAATATGCTCATAGTCTCACAACTGCTAGTGGAGGTTACAACCTATACTCCAGAGTCCACAACAGAACCTGGGTTGCAGGTCCAGCAGAGGGGTTAGAAGGCAGCTGGGTGTGCGTGTCACATCTCGAGAGAATGTGGGTTGTGAGTACCATGTCCTGTTTACCTGTGGGGAAGTCAGACCCTTGAGTCAGACATCATGCTGGGCTGCTTTGCTGGAGCTATCATATTGTGTAGGTGTCCAGATACTCCGGAAGGAAAAGATTCCCAGCATTCTTAGTGGCCACTGTCCTGAAATCAAGGCAGAGGTGTCAGCTGGAGTTGCACACTTTGAAAATAAATTTGGGAATCCGGTTTTACAAGAACACCGGGTGTGTGGGGGTGTTGTTAACATATAATACAGTGATTGAAAGCAGAAAGAGTTACTGCCCGGCAGCATCTAAACATGTAAGAGCTGGATAAAGGTCAGGCAGAAGGGGCACTATAACCACAAACTCTGCGTCGGGTTGTAAAAGACTGTGAGCGGGCTGGAAATATAATTCAGCAGCACAGCTCCTGCCTGGCAAGTGTGAGGTCCTATGTTCGATTTCTGGTGCAAAAAAAAAAAAAGTGTGAGCAACTGACAAATGAGCCTAGGGTATTTGGGGACCTGGGGATTTGCATATGGCATCATTTGAGTGAGAGAAACAGTTCGTGGAAGGCACAATGGATGATATAGTGCCCAAGGCAACACTGGACTTGCCTGGTCGCCTCCCCTGCTCCGCCACCTCCAGCATTCCGGCCTCCCGCCTCCTCCACCCCCACGCGTGCCGCCGGGAGCTGCCCGACATCCGCGTGACGCCTCGAGGGCGGGGCCTCACTATTAAAAGGAGAAAGAGTCCGCGGCGCCGGCCCCAGAATTCGACCTGGGCCGCAAGAGTGTCTGCTCATTCTGTCCACGGAGTTAGCGACGGGCTCGGGTCCGTGGCAGACACCATGCAACTGTTGGTGAGGGTGCCTTCTCTTCCTGAGAGCGGCGAGCTGGACTGCAACATCTGCTACCGACCCTTCAACCTCGGTGGCCGCGCGCCCCGCCGCCTGCCCGGCACGGCGCGCGCCCGCTGCGGCCACACGCTCTGTACCGCCTGCCTGAGCGAGCTGGCTGCGCGCGGAGAGGGCGGCGGGGCGGCCGCGCGCGTGGTACGCCTGCGCCGCGTCGTCACGTGCCCCTTCTGCCGCGCGCCCACCCCTCTTCCCCGCGGCGGTGTCGCGGAGGTCGCTCTTGACGCAGGCGTGTGGTCGCGATTGGAAGAAAAAGCCCAAGCGGACCGCGAACGAGGAGAGACGGGGAGCCCGGCCGAGGAGAGCAGCGACGCCTACGGAGAGGCGGACAGAGCGGAGTGCGAGAAGGAGGCGGGGCCTGGAAGCGCGGGGTGGCGTGCCCTCCGGCGGCTCTGGAACCGGGTGCAGTGGCCTACGCGCCGCTGGCGGCGTCCGCTGCCTAGCAACGGTGAGGGGCGTCCCCCGGAGTATGCCGGGGAGTGCCTTTGCAGGAACGCTGGGGTCAAGGTGCATCCTCCAGCTGCCACTAACTCTGCTTCTTTCCCCCAGTGCTGTATTGCCCAGAGATCAAAGACATTGCCCGCATGACCCGGTGCACGCTGTAACTGAGGAAAACCAAAGCTATGAAAGAAGGTGGGAGCTGATGCGCTTTAGTAGAGGCGTCTGATGTCGACTACACTCTCCTCTGTCCTGAGATTGGAGTGTGATGAAGGAGTTGAGCTGAGGGCTGGAGGGAGCTCCCTGGGAAGTGTTGATGTTGAGCTGGAGAGGGCCCAAGACAAACTCGCCCCCATGTACTGATGGTGCCAGCATTGCATTTGCAAGATGGAGTAGGCCAGGGACAATGTAAATGAAGCCTACGTTACAGTAGGAAGAAAACAGGCTGTTTGGTTTGGCTTCTGTACAGGGCGACTGTGGTATGTGGGAGCAACAGATCTCATTTCAGCAGTTGTCAATGGTTTGAAATTTTTAAAAGGATGGGAAGTCTTGTTAATCTCACTTCTCTCGAATGTAAGGACACTTGTGTGCCTGCTGTCTCCCCACTCCCAGTCATATTCCAGAAATTACTGAGATGCCTCCCTGTTACGATTAGGGCCTTGCTTCATTTCTCAATCTGCTTTTAGCCTGCTGGAGAAGGTATTAGAAGGTTCAGTGGACATTTATGTGAGGCACCTAATTAAGGCTTATCAAGAATGGAAAGAGCACCATTTGGAGAGGGCATCGCCATATAAATTTTTTATATTATCTGTATTCACAAGGATACTCTGGCACTACTGGAAAATATGCTTATATAATTTTAAACTTGTGTCCTATAGTAGGACACCATCTGTTGTGTGGCATGACTTGCTTACAGTCATAGTTGGGAACCAGCACCAGTATCACTGGGAGCTTGTTGGAAGTGTAGAAATTCGGGATTCCATCCCACACTTAGACTGCACTTTTAACAATACCAGTGATTCAGGTGCATACAAATTGAAGCACTAGTCTGGATCCTAGATACTCTACTGTATCACTATCTGTAGGTACAATATTTACAACATAATGTTAATAGTATCTTATTGAAAGTTTCCTCTGTAGCATTCTGTTGAAAACAACTTACATTTTTCTGAGTTAAAAATGTGAATTTAAGTATAGACCTCAATTTATTAGGGGACTCAAAAAGTTTATTTTTGAATGACAGATCATAAATGTATCCATTTTAGGATATAAACATTATACTTTGCTGTTTCCTACCCTTAAGTCTCAACTTATGTTCCCTTTTGAAAGCCTCTTTCCCTGTCCTCTATAATACATAATTGCCTTGCTTTGTTTTTACTCCTTTCATTTCCTAGTATTTCACCTTTCATAATTGTCCCCTACTCTGTGAGAGCAATGAGTGACCTGTAAGTTTTATCTCCAGGCCTAACAGCAGTATTAATGTATAATATGCACTCAATAAATATTTGTTGGATATCTCTTTTTAATATAGTGTCAAGAACTAAGTTGCCTTACTCATTCTTTGGGAGGATCTGTTAGTGAACAGTACATGCCAAGAAATGTCTAGCAGTCGAAATCTTTGGCAGGCTATACAAGTCTGACTGCACCTCTGTTTCACAATGGGATTGAATCCATGGAGCTATAGCGACCTCTACTGACTCTTAGGGAACTGAACAATTTCAAGGTGGAAAGGCCGATCAGAAGGAATGGAAGGCAGTTTTCAACCTAGTCAGCATTGCTGCACTTCTGTCCAAGAGGCCCTTCTCCCCTTCCACACCAAAGCGAGGCTATAAGGGAACATTAGGGGTCCTGATGATCAACCTCATCCTTACACTGAGCTCATCACATGGCTGGGGTGGGAAAAGGGACTTCAGTTTTAGAGAATGATCTAAGAGATAAAAATAAGGCACAGAAAAAGTCGCAAGATTGAAAATTTTAAAAAGTGAAAGATGAATATGAAATGGCAGACAGAAATCTTTATCCCTTGCCCCTCCCTCAATTTCCCCCAGCCAAAAATAACAGCACACAGAAAGGAAAGTATAATTTATATGTACAACCAGTAAACCTGATACAGAAGAGGGGATTGGGACAGACCAGGAGTGGGTGAAGAGACTGGGAAAGGGGAAGCTAGAAAGTGAAGGGGCAATGAAAAGGAAGTAGGAGGTTTGCCATGCAAACTGCCACTCCCTAGCCCCTCCTGGGAAGGGGTGTGTGCCCACATCTCCCTAGCCTGCCTCTACTGTGTTGCTCTGGTCCCACAGATACAAGTGTCCCTTGACTAGGCCCCCTGCCTGCATGGCTCACATTTAGTCTGTATCCAGGCCTTGATGAGGGAGGGCAGAAGTCCCCCAGGAACCTGAGCCCCAGAATGGGACTGCCCCCATGTCTGGCCCAGTTCTCCCACCTTTTCTAGGTTACCTGGGTTCCTAGAACAGGTTGGGGAGCTCCTCTTTGGCTTGAGGGAGTTACCATCCAACTATTACTTTTTGTTGGGGGTGGTCCTTGGTGCCTAGGGAGGAGGGAAAGTTCCCAACACAAGATGCTGGTACACAGGAGATAACTGAGCAAGTGAATGGCGCCTTTATTCTGAGGCTGAACAGCAATTGCCTTTCTCCCTTGTAGCTGCTCCACCCTCCATTTGGGGAGAGGTAGGGGAAAGTGAACATGCAGCCACCCCTCCTCTTCCCTTCTCCCTCCCAGGGGCTCATTTTCATCCCTCTCTCAAAGTCCCCCTCTCTTTGAAACTCCTCCCCATGAAGTTCCTTTAAAGACCCAGGCATGGCTAGTACCCACTGCTGCAGGAGGAGGAGCTAAGGTTGTAGAGAAAGAGACAGGGAGGTTCCACCTCTTCCTCCCCACAACCATTTATTGGGAAGCTGTGTATACTCGGCAGTGGGGGGATAAAGGTATTTGAAAGACCCTGCTAACCATCCCTTTCCAGACCTCCTCACACCAGCACAGTCTTCAAAGCTTGGTGGGAAAGGTGCGTGGGGGTGGAGAAAGACAAAGGGTCCTTCTTGAAGATAGAGTTATAGAGGGGCAGAAGGATACCTAGCCCAGCGGTGGCCCAACAGGTGGGGAAGGTGGAGGGTTGGCAGCAGGCCCCAGGACCTGGGCAGGGGGTCGGCCTCGGGATCGGGGCCTGGGTGAAGAGCACGCCTGGGATCCAGTCAATCGTCTATACAGATCACCTCCCCGGCTCTGGGCTCCTTCCGATCCAGCCCGTCTGACACCAGTGCCCCCACCATTTCCTTCTCCTTCTTCACCAGCACTGGAGGGCCGTTGGTGGCGGCTGTTTAGGAAGGGAGTAAGGAATAGTCAGTTCCCAAATCACTTCCTGACAACAGCATATTCTCACTTCTGGATCACCTCCTGACACTTCTGATTTTCCTGGCTATAAGGGTGGCAAGCATGTCTGAGATTCCCCCTGCCACATGACTGATGTTCTCCTATCCCCCTTCTGATTTTGCTTTCTTTGAGGTGACCCAGATACGAGGCCAACAGATCACTGAAACCTTGGGTGAGGTTTTTGACGAGTAACACAAAACCTAGAACAACTCAACTCCCTAACACACTGTATACTTCCAAGAAACACAGATGGGCTGGAGAACAGGAGCCAAGCAGGAATGAAGCTGGGCAGAGGAAGAATGAGAGAAGCAGGGATTGGAAACCACCAGCTGACCTGTTATGAAGGACCCTGCTGGCATCTGGCTGTAATTGGCGCCTGCGGCGGCCAGGGCCCCTACGGGTGCGGCGCTGAAGGCCGCCCCGTACCCCGGAGGAGTGGCGTAGGGACCCGGGGGAAAGGCCTGGAATAGAGAGCAAGCTGAGGTTAGTTAGTTCATAGTCTTTGAGAGAAAAGAAGCTGTGTGGGAACACAAGCCACACTCCAGAACTACTGAGGGTGTGACAGGCAGGGAGACGCACTGGAGGGTGAAGACCGTGGTCTAGCGGGTTGTTTTTCCATACAGTATGAGTCTAGGTTGTGTGTGTGTGTGTGTGTGTGTGTGTGTATACGCGTACGTGTGCAAGAGGAGCACCAACAGGGAAAACGAGTTGGGGGAAGAGGGTTACCGGTGTGGGGTGAGGCTCCGTGCCCTTGCTGGCCAGCCGGCTGAGGATGCTGCGCTCGGACATCTGAAGGCGGGCTGCGATGGGGGGTATTCGGGACAGCGTGGCTGGCAGGCGGGTCACGTCCGCCTTCATGTCGCTCAGCAACTCCTCCAGCTGGTTCAGAACTGGGGCCCGGGCCACGGAGAAAGAAGGGCAAGAGAGGGAAAGAGAGAGATGGAGCCAGGAAAAGTGACAAGGAGTCATATGGACAGATGCAGTCAGAAAGAGAGAAAGAGGATGATAAAGATGTTAAGGAACCACAGACCAAGTGACGGAAGTAACAGAAAGTAGGAAAAAAAAAAAAAACAAAAAAAAGAGCAACTCGGGGTAGGGGGAAGAGAAGTGTCAAGATAAGAGAGGCCAGACCACCACAGAAGACAGATGGAGAGAAAAAGAAAAAAGGAAGATGGGGAAAAGGGAGGTGAGGGAGGACATTGGAAGACACGGGGGTGGGGAGTTGTGAGAATGTCCCATACTGGAAGAACAAGGTTTAGGGGTTGGGGATGACGAGGAGATAGTCAGGAGCATGGGAGGTGGTCAGTTGTGTCAAAGATTAAAGGAATCAAGGTTTTAATATGTAAGGGGAAAGGAGGTTAAAGGGTCGGCATTACAGATTAAGGAATTAGGCCAGGGATCAAAGGGCCAGGAGTCAGTCACTACACCAGGCACAGTTAGATGGTTAGAGGGCTTTGGGATTTAATCTACAGGTATCAAGGCAACACGGTGTGGGAAAAGGATTACAGGTCAAAGGAGGTTCACAGGGTAGGCTCTGAGAGGCAGATGGGCAGCAGTCCTGCCTCATGGAAGGAGAGATGATGTGAAGGACCGTGATCTGTGAGATCAAAGCTAAGGACATTTATGGTGTACACAAAAGTCAAGGGCTCAAATTGGGTGACATTAGCAGCACAGCAGGTGTGCAGCACAGCCAGGGAAGAAATCCCACTGTGTGGGGGGGACATGCATGTGGGGAGGTCCCTGCTGAGCAGTGACACGAACACTCTCAGGTAAAGAGGAGGGTTGGTTTGCACAAGTACTAGAAGCTAAAAACCAAGAGGGTGCCAGGTGGGTCAGAGTAGGGTTAGAGGTCAGAGGGGGTGGTTCAGAGGGTAGAGGGGGTGAGGGGTGGGAAGATTTAAAGGGGTGCGGGGTGAAGACTTACGCAGCGTTGTGGGCCCTCCCCCGCGCGGGGCCACCGCGGCCCTTACCCTTGTGCAGGACAGCGTTGGCCGGCTTGTTCCCCGCCAGCGACTCCTTGGAGAGGTGCTGGTGGCTCTCGGCCAGGCACTCGGCCTCGGCAAAGCGGGCGTGGAGGGCCATGGCGGGGTGCGCCGGCTCCTGTGACAGGTTCAGGTAGGCCGCCCGCCGCAGCTGCTCCTCAATCACCAGCGCCTGCTCCAGGAGCTGCAGGCATGGGGTGGGGTGAAGGCAGGGCTCTGCCAGTCACGGGTGAGTGGTACGGGGCTGGGATATGGTACTGAAGACTCCCCCTGCCCTCATTGCTGGCCCACTGCTCCCGTATCTCCTTTCCACCCTGACCCTGAGCCCAGCATGAACCCCAACCCAGGCCAGAATTTCCTGAACAAGGTTAACTTTAGTTTTGGCCTCGGCCTTCCTTTCCTGGGTTTTGAGAAGATCTGGTCCTCCTACTAACCCAAGCCCCTCACGAACACTAGTCCTTTCTTCTCTTATCCCCACCTTGAACCTCCGGGCCAGGAACTTATTTTTCATCTCCAGAAAATTCCCCTTGTTGGCTTCAGTTTTAAATGGTTCGTTGATAATGGCAAACTGAGCATCGTTCTGGATGTCCTGCCACCGTGCATAGCCATGGCTGCCAATGAAGGAAAGGGGACCATCAAGGAATTTAACAGGGATGGCTTTGGCTATGAACACTTCTCCTCTTACCCATGGTCTCCCTAAAGTGTAGCACAGCTCCCCTTCCCTGGTGTAGGCTCTTCTCTGTAGTTCCCCTATCTCTTGTTTAAGAGAACCTTTTTCTTCTTGCACTGTATCAAAGGATACAGGACAATCCCAGCCAGAAGCCAATAGTCATGTCTTCGGTGCCAAATCTCATTGAGTTTCCCTGAGGAAATGGCTGCCCGTTCCTCATTCTGCCACAGTGTGTGAAGCTCTAAAGAAAGGACAACAAACAGCAAAGGCATCAAGGGTTTGCAAACCACATCCAACCTGACAGACAGGTATAAACAGAAACTTGACAGAGTACTAAAGGCTCCTTTGGGAGGGCTGATAAAAGCTACATTAAAGGTAAGGAATAAAGTTAGTTACAAACAAGGTTCAGGTTAAGACTGAAACAAAAGGTGGGATTAGACAACTGTGGAGTTAGGTGGTACACTTAAGGGAGACTTAGAACAAGGATCAGAGTCAACATGCACCATTTCACTGGAAGGTTCTCAGAATTAAAGGCAGCAGGCAGCCTCAGGCAAAATGAGAAACCTCAAAAGGACAGGCAGGTCCCAGTGAGGACCAGACGGAGTTGTAAGAAACTTCCCCACCTGTGAAACCACCGTCAGCAATATTGAACATGAAGCGAGGCTTCTCCACCTTCTCCTCACGGCGCCCGTTGGACCGTGGCTCATCTCTAGGAGGCCCAGGTCGAAGCTCCCGGTCCCCTTTTACATCTGCTAGAGCAGATGGGATACAGCACATACATCAGAACAGCCTCCTCCAGTATCCCAGGACTAACTACCTGTACTGTCCTGGCCTTTCCCACAGCTACCCACCCAGAACTCAGCATTCGGTCCCCCCAACTCCACCTCCCGAGCCCCTCAGCGAGCCAGATGTCCAGTCCTTCCACCCATTACCTCTCTTGCACAAATCGCCTGTCTCCCCATCCAGCCTCTCCCTGTGTTCCTGTCCATCCAATGGCTTCTCCTCCCCCCTTTCTCCTGGTGTTGACTCTGTGGCTGTGGGAGGAGGGAAGAGATAGAAAGGGAGGATGTCACCTCATCCCCTGGGCTCCAGAAGAGGGAACTCCCAAATTCTCATCCCTCCATCACCACTGAGGCCATGCTCCCACCTGACTTCTCTCTGTCCCCTCGGTACCCAGGTTCAGGCTCCATCTCTCCAGGTACCCCTGATACTTCATCACCTAGAGGCATCTTCCTTGGCTCCAGCTGCTCCCCAAGTGATGGCGCTGGGCTGGGGACGTCAGCCTGGAGTAGGACAAGAGAGTCAAGATGAGCTGAAGGGCTCACCTGGCTGCCAAGACCCCTGCAGATCCCTCCATTTTCTCTCCTCAGAGCGCGCCAGGTGGGATGCACCTCTGTTTCCATCTTCTCTCCAATTTTGCTATTCTTCTCTGACTTTTCATCATGATTTTCAGCTTCATCCTTTTCAACAGGTATCCTTATGCCATCTCCTTTCTCACTAGGAGCAGGAGTAGCTGCAGGGGGAAGGCAAAGTGAGTGCTAAGGCTTTTAATAGGGCTGAAATATATTCCAAGGGTTCATGTGTTAGAAGTTAATCCCCAATGTAAGGTGCTAGGAGAGGGGCAACTTAACTGAGCATGGTATTTAGGAGCCCTGGGAGGTGGTTAGGATTAGATATAGTGGAACCCCAAGGACTAAATTCTAGTGGCTTCTAAGAAGGACAGAAACCAGAACACACATGCATACTCTTGCCATGTGATGTATCTTGGGACTCTGCTAGCAAGAAACCCACACCAGTCACTGTGGCCTTTTGACCTGAGACCTCCATAACCATGAGCTAAGAGAAACTATTTTCTTTATGAAGTTACTCAACCTCATGTATCTCATTATGTCATGCAAAACAGACTAATAAGAAAGGCAGAGGTTCCCCCATCCTGACTTGGTTTGTATTTGTTCTGCCAGCCCCACTCCTGATTACCAGGTTTAGAGGTGCAAGGACTGTTGGTAGCAGAAGCCTCAGGAGTGGTGGGAGATGTTTTGGTAGGAGAGGAGGCTCTGGAGGAGCGCTTGGAGTCTGCACTGGGGTCAGGCATCAACTCTGGCATTGACCAGCGCCCATTGATATGCTCAAACTCTTGTACCTAGGGAAGGGGTGTTGTAGGAACAGGGTTCAGCTCTAGGCATCAGACACACAGGAAGCTCTGGTCCCCTGTCTCTCCCGCCCCGAGCACAAAACCCAGGAAAGAAGGCTGAGGAAGAAAAGAGCATAAGCGGCCAGAATGAGTCTCAAGAAAAAGGAGACTGATACCTTCTTCTTGACAAGAGACATGACTCCAATGCGGGTTAACACCTGCTGGCGACTCAGTCCTTCCCGAGGGACCCCATCAGCAAAGGTTTCAGAGCCGTCTGCTCCAGGCTCACAGAGATGGCGCATAAACAAAGATACATATGCCCTGAGGACCATGGAGGTGGGAGAAAGGTTAGGAAGCCTTAGAAGGTGAATAAGGCAGTGAGGGAGGCACAGAGATTACTGAAACCATGAACCTTGACTCCCCAGGTACTTCCAAGACTTTTCTACTGGGCCTCTCATCTTATCAGCCCTCCAAATCTTGACTCCCCCATCTAACTCTCCCTCAACCCCTCTGCACCTCCTGGGCCTTGGTACTTCCATTCCTAGGCCCCATCAGTCAGCTCTTCATCTTTTCCACCAAGTTCCTCCTGCCAGGTTATCATGGCCAAGTAAGTGTGAGGCTAGGCCAGCCCAGGAGAAGGTCCTTCCTCAACTGCCTCTCCCATGAGGGAGGACGCCAGGCCTCTACTCTAGGCTTGGCTGAGGGGAGGTGGAATAGGCTGAGCCCACCTCCCAGGAAACCAAGCCAGGATATACTATGCGGGCAGGGAACATGGTGATCAGTTGAGTAAGGTCACATCATATGGTGGCCAGGAGGAAGAAAGCAACACCCAAAGTCCTTCCTCGTTGTGCAACTCAGCCCTAAATCACCCACACTCACTTAAACTCCTTTTCAGTCTTGCCCCTCAGGTCCCGCACCAGCCACTGTGTGGTGAAGGCATCCTGTGGTGGCATCCCCCAGCGCATCACAGCATTGAGGAAAGCCTTCCGCTGGCGGGTGTTGAATCCCAACACCTGAGGGTGGGGCAAGGAGGCAAAGGCTATAAATGATCAAGGGTCTCAGGTCTTGGTCCTTTCTACCCTCAGTGACCCCGACATCAATTTCCAGTGCTTTGTATCATCCCTTCACCCAGTGCCAAGTCCTCATTCTCTGCTTAGAGAACACACAGACCTGGGCCCAACTCTCACCTCTATGTTGCCCCCAACTCGAGCCAGCAGTGGAGGCAGCGGCTTATCCTTTTCATTTCGGAGCTGCCTTTTTGACTGTCGACGCCCTGAAGGTATGGGTGACACCAGTTAGTAGTAGAGCCACCACCTTCTCTAAGCATCCGTCCTCCTCCACAACCCATTCCCACAAGACACAGAACATAGAACAGTCTGTGTCATGCTCACTTATTTTCTTCTGAGTATTTCATAAATACCAACCCAATAAGTCTAAAAGAAGTTACAGTTAAAAACTAATAGGACATATTCAACATAGGCAGGCAGGATAACTGATGAGAGGGTAAAACAATGTTACCTTTCTGGGTTGGCTTTTGTTTTTATATTTTTTTAATGGGGTCTTGATATTTTGCCCAAGGTTGCCTTGAACTTCTGGGCTCAAGCAATCTTCTTGCCTCAGCCTCTTGAGTATCTCAGACTATAGATACATACCACCATACTCAGCTACCTTTCTGGATTTGAAAGCATCTAAGCCTACATGGTTATACACTCCAAATTTTAACAGTAGAGAGATTATGGGCATTTTATTCTTTTCTTTCTTTTAGCATTTTTATCTGTATAGAAATAGTTGGGCTGGATGGACATGGTGGCACACACCTGTAATCTCAGCACTTAGGAAGCTGAGGTAAGAGGATTACCATGAGTTCAGGGCCAGCCTGGTGTATACAGTCAGCTCAAGACTAGTCTGAATTACAAAGTGAGACCCTGACTCAAAAAACAATAGAACAGTTGGGAAGTGAAATGGGCAGCGCTAAGGCAGAAAGTCAGGAAAACGTGCCACCTTCAGGACGCTCATCAAAGTCTTCATCTTCTTCCTCCGAGCCCACGGAGTATTCGGACTGGTTATCTGTGGGGGTACAGAGGGCTAAGCAGTGATGACTCTTGGATATGACACACTGGGGATCTTTCTACCTGGATTCCTGACCATAGGGACTTCTCTACCTCCACTCGAGCCTTGGTCCTCCCAGGGACACTAGGTTACTCCTGACCATAGGCTGGCTCTGGACCACTTACCCTGAGCCATCTGTACTCACGACCTCCTTTGGTCTCTGGGCACCTATGCTGTGCCACCCTCAGAATGACTGAAGAGTGACACAGCAGGGGAAGCTGCTACCAGCAGTGGCCCTGGGTATCTTCAGGACCCCTCTGTAACCCTGAGGTATTAAATAGTTGGCAAAGCCACCTGACCTTGGGATAATTCCTACTGACCCTTTGTGATACTTTTCCCTTTAGCAGGGAAAGGCCCTCACCTCTTGGCCTCTGTAACTAGCCCTGGCCTCCAAGGCCCTCCTTATCCTGTCCTTTCTCATCTCTAACATTCTAAGGCAGTCCTCACCTTGGTCCTCTTGGGCAGCATCATTGTAGTTGACTTGCTTGCGAACTCGCTTGCCCTTGCCTAGGTTCCGGGCTAGGTCTTCCTGCTGCTGTTCATAGTGGTGTCTCAGCAGCTTCTCCCAGTAGTCAGGATCCACATTTTCTTCCTGCTTGATGATCTCTCGCTCGATCTCCTCAATCTGTAAGGCAGTAGAGTGAAGGCTGGCAGCCTCTTTTCTTACCAGTCCTTGGGTGCCATCAAAACTCCTACTCTCCTGTCTTGGCCAAATCCTGCCCACTCACTGCTCCCAGATCTCCTCCTTAGCTCAGCATCAAGTTTCTGAGATGTCACACATTTCCCCTACCATCTTTTACCTAAAGTGTGCTTCTATCTCTGCATCTTTGCCCTCTTCTCTAAATCTGTGCTCTATTTTCCTGTATCTTCCCCCTGTACTGAAATCAGGAGTACCTTTCTGTGTTTATCAGAACTTTCTGTGCCAAGTCTGTCTCCAAAGTCCTGTCTCATCTATTAGACTAAGCAGTTGCTTGAGGTCCACTGTCAGTCTTTGCTGAGGGACTATGTTGAGAACACCAAAAATAAGAAAGGAGACCCCTAATAATTCAAGGTTTGGTAAAATAATACCATCTTTTAAAGATGGCCTGGGATAGACAGGATCTGGCCCAAAGTGTCTCACCTTGTCTTCTTCCCGCACAACATACTGTGCCACTTTGAAAGAGCTGAGATACTCATTCATGTTCTGCACATCAGTGTCCTCGGTGGCATCCTGGTTCCGGTCCAGCAGCCGAGCGATGGCCTCATTGTCATAGTGAATCACACTGCTGTCCTCTTCCTTGTTCTCTCCTGGTGGAGACAGAACAAAAGGGAAATTAGAGTTCCAACCAGAAGCTCAGACACAACTTTAGTGAGGGTAGAGTCAAGGCTCTACACCACTTCTTTCTTGTAAGGTCCTGAAAGGAAGGTGCTTTCCCTGGGAGCCCATAGGAAGGCATTTTTGTCTTATTGGTTTAGAAGGCCAAGTCTCCTCTAAGGACCACTGGAGAAAAGGCCTTCTTTCTTTACAGCCTGTATGAAGAGTCTGCATTATTTCAGGATGATTGCAGAAAGACAGCAGAAGCTTGCCTTCAGGGAGCAGCAGAGAAAGTTCTTACCCTCATTTTCATCCTTGAACAGCTCCTCAGTGCCAAATTTGAGAATGTCATCAAGTTCCTGCTTGGACATGGAGCCTGCCTTGGAGCCCAGCCCAGGCCGCACAACCAGGTGTGTCAGCATCATCTTTCTCTTGGCCACCTGTGTAATCCTCTCTTCCACAGATGCACGAGTCACAAACCGATAAATCATCACTTTGTTGGCCTGGCCAATTCGGTGGGCCCGACTGAAGGCCTGCACAGGTGGGAAGAAGTGGGGGGGTCAGGTTAGTGACAGGGAGAAGCAGCCACATGTTAGGGAAATGAGGCTGGTGGGAGAGTGCCCTCTCTCCTCTCCAGAGAGATTTATCTAATCCATCAGAGAGTAGGACACCAGCCTCTATGAACCCACATTTCTCTGCTGAAAGGTACAGGGGGTGTAAGTTCCTACCTGGATGTCATTATGGGGGTTCCAGTCAGAATCAAAGATGATGACAGTATCAGCAGTAGCCAGATTGATACCCAGGCCTCCAGCTCGGGTAGACAGGAGGAAGCAGAACTGTTGAGCCCCAGGAGCTAGGAGGTAAGAATTAAGTCAAGTTTTTCCTGTACCTAGCAGTCTGCTGCTAGATGTTCTCTGACTACAATCAACCATGCCTCCAACTCAAAGCCTCAGTATCCAACATTCCTCATTCTCCCTCTACCCTAGGGACATGGCACAGGATTCTTGGGCCTTTGAGGCCCATCAGGGACCAAGGCACATCCCCCTCACCATTGAACCGATCAATAGCCTCCTGCCTCAGGGCACCAGTGATGCCACCATCAATGCGCTCGTACTTGTAGCCTTCATAGTCTAAGAAGTCCTCCAGCAAGTCTAACATTTTGGTCATCTAGAGGAAGGGAAAAGAAAAGAAAAGAAAAGAAAAGAAAAGAAAAGGAGTCTAAAATGTCAATGTGGTTGGATGGATTATTTGAATTATCCTTTTACTGTAACTCAACCCTAATCCTTACCTGTGAACCACTGCACTGTCTTAAAGCCCTGGGTATATTTCTTCCCGGCATCCCTGGTCTCTCACTTTTCTACATTCTTCCAATACTCTCTTGACTTTAGATAATTTCTCCTGAGTCAGAATTTCCCTGAGACTCATAGAGAGACTTCAGAGAAATCATCCTCACCAGTAAGGTAAAGAAACGGTTGGTACCAAGAAGGCATCCCACCCCTGTAGAACTAAAAATGAGCTGGATTTCAATTTCCAACATCCTTAGGAACCAGGATCAGTAGGAAAGAACAATCAAACTATGCCAGACACTCCTACAGATAGGACCTCCTAATCTGTTATGCGAGACCAGCTGCAGGAAAGAAGTAAACAACTAAAATCTGGCTGGTAAGAAGAGGAAACAGAAAGCAGACATAGAGAGGATGCAGGGGATGGAGCACCTGTGAGAAAATGAGCACTCTGTGGCCTTGCTCTTTCAGCTTCCTCAGCATCTTCTGCAGCAGCATGAGCTTCCCTGATGACTTAATAAGTGCTCCACCCTCATAAGCCCCACTGGGGAGTTTTGGAGACTCCTGAAAAGGGAAGAGAAAGGAGAAGAATAGACTGGGAAACATGCCTCCTTATTCTTACTTCACCTAGAAGCCAAAAGCCAAAATCCAGCTTCAGCACCTTTCAAATTCCCACCCCTCTGGGGATCAGGTCCTTGACTTCTGGCTTAGCTCTACCCTGTGCTCACATGGCCCTTCCTAGTTTTCCATAGAATCAGGCATCTGAGCAGGCCCCGCTCTTTGTATTTACCATAGCAGCCACAGGAAAGAGGTATGGGTGGTTGCAGCATTTCTTAAGATCCATCATGATATTAAGCAGTGACACTTGGTTCCCACCGCCTCGTGAATTCAAGGCTTCAAAATTTCGAGTCAGGATGTATTTGTAGTATTTCCTAAAGATCAGGGTGGGGTAGAAGAGACATAATAAAGGAAGCAATTGTAACACTGCACCTCATCAGCAACCCTTGGAAAGTTCCTACCAAATCTCCCACTGTGGGCCACTAGCTAGCCTGCACCATGTCTCACTTTTGCATTGGGCTCAGCTCCACTCGAACAATGAGCTCTGTCTTGGCTGGCATGTTCTTAAAGACATCCGCCTTGAGCCTCCGAAGCATGTGTGGCCCCAGCAAATCATGCAATTTCTTAATCTGGTCCTCTTTGGATATGTCAGCAAATTCTTCCAGGAAACCCTCCAAGTTGCTAAGTGCAGGAGGAGATAAAGAAATGAACAGGTTAAGTTCTTTGTCCAGGATCCCAGTCTCTATTTTCCACCTTAGATTAATCTTCTGCCGGCTCTTGGAGAATCACTTACTTAAACCTCTCCGGCGTGAGGAAGTTCAGCAGATGGAAGAGCTCCTCCAGATTATTCTGTAGTGGGGTCCCTGTGAGCAGCAATTTATGATCTATCTTGTAGCCATTGAGAACCCTGAAAAACTACAAGATGGGGCACAGACATGTAGAAGAAACAGTTTATCGGTGGGAAGTGGATGACCCACTGTACTGACCTTTCCCTGTCCCCAGCTCTGATTTCCTTCAGGATCAGAGGTCCAAATTCTCTAGACTGGCCACCAGAGGTTTCTAGGAGCTCTGCCTATGACTGTAAAAAGTCCCCAGAATACACACACACACACACACACACTCTCTCTCTCTCTCTCCCTCTCTCTTTCTCTCTCAAAATGGGAGGCCATAGCCTCAAATTTCTCAGCTCTGGGAATCTTATCCTACCTTTGATTGGTTGTTCTTGAGTCGATGGGCTTCATCCACCACAAGGCAGGCCCACCGGATGGAACCAAGTGCTGCTTGATCAATGGTGATCAACTCATATGATGTCAGGAGAACATGAAACTTCACCTGTGCCTCCCTCTGCCAACAGAACATTGCCCATTCAGCAGCCACCTGACACTTATGCGCATACAACTCCAACCCTCATTCTTTACCCAGACACCCTGTCCTTACTACGACTCCCATAGGAAGCCAGTTATCCTGTCCTCCAACTTCAAATCCAAGCTGGGATTACTGACCATGACCCTCAAAACTTCCACCTGTATGTTTGTACTGACAGGTCCATGCACAACAGGGAGTACCTACTATGGAGTGTAGAGGAATGAGATCAGCTGGAACAAAGGAGGGTGAAGGGCAAGTGGGGATAGAGAAACTGAATCTGGGCCAAAGAAACGATAGATATGAGGGTTTTAGAGCACGTAAGGTAGAAGGGCTTACCTTCATCTTAAAAGCTTTCTTGCCACCTTTGATAGCGTTGTCCTCAAAGGAGAACTCATTTTCACGAATGATGGCTCGGCTGTCCTTATCGCCTGTGTATGTCACCACGTAGAACTTGGGTGCCCACATCTGGAACTCTCGCTCCCAATTAATGATGGTGGACAGCGGGGCACTCACCAGAAAGGGACCTTTCGTGTGGCCCTGGGAGTCAAAGATGGGGCCCATTAGTCCAGGCTGAAGAGTGGACATCTCAATCTGCCACCTGCTGTACTCCTTTCTCCTCCACCCTGCCTTCATCCAAGCTGAGTCTCAGCCTCACCCGCCCACTCCAAATGGGAGCAGAGAATTCAGCACCTCCTTATACAGTGAGTAGAGGAAGACAATGGTTTGGATGGTCTTGCCCAGCCCCATCTCATCAGCCAGAATCGTGTCAGTGCCCTGGGCCCACGAGAAGCGTAGCCAATTCAGGCCTTCCAGCTGATACATGTGCAGTGTGCCTCCAGTGGCTGTGATAAACCGTGGCTGAGTCTCATATTTCACTGTAGGCTGTAGAATCAGAAGTCAGAAAGCTCAAGGAAACAGGTGGGGGCTCCTCTCGTTTTGGTCTCCTTTTGCCTCCTCCCTGACACTGGTATGAAATGGATTACAATTCCCTTTGCTATGGCCTAAGCTTATGAAGTCCTAGTCATCAATCTCTTCCCTTCATTCCATAAATACCCAGCAGCACACTGGCTGGTGGAAAAGCCCCACTGAGCTGCTATCTCTACTACTTCTCTTACTCTTCTGTCAAAATTCCTAGCTAGTCTCAGGGCAAGGCTAAAGGCTGACTGAAGAGGTACTCTTCAAAGAAGCTGCCGGAACTCTGGGAATTTCTGTCTATAATACCAGGGAAATATTCAATCAACATGACTCCAGTGATGGGAGAAAGGCCAGCTAAGAGTCTTACATCATTAGTAGGAGAACTGGGAGGTCCGTCACCCTGCAGCTCCTTCTTCTTCTTTTTATACTTCCGGGGCTGGGCAGGGTCTTCTCCCATAATTAGTTCTCTGGGAAAAAAGTAGGTCTGAGTGAGGCCTAGACCTTAGAGCCCCTCCCAGTTTTCAGCTCATTCCACACCTACCTTCTACTGTCCATAACCTAGACGTTCTCATATTTTCTCTTAGGCACTTTACCCTCACCCCTTGGATTTTACCTCAAGAATTAATCCTTCTCACTCACAAGCATCCTCTTACCCATTACCCGGGCCTCATTTTATTTCTGTCCCTCATATGGCTTCTTTACCAACTCCATCTAATCAACCTACCCTAGGCTGCTACTGCCGTAAACTCTAGCTTGGGTCTGTCCCTACTATATTTTCATTTTAGTTTTCATGCTCCATCCTCAGACCTTTAATCCATGACCTGGATCTCTCACCGATGTCTCCAGTAGCTTTGCTTATGGTCTTCATATTCAGGGATGTTCATTTCATCTTCTTCCCACGTGGACTGGTCATAGGGCAAGTCCCTCCATTTCACAAGATAGTGGTAATTTCCCTTTTTATCCACACTATAGGACATGAGGCCAAAAACAGGAAAACAATGCAGATCATGAAGAGCAAGAAGTCCTGATAAATACAAGTATCAGCAAACACAAAGCGCTTATCACCTCACCCTCAACGGAAGGCCAACAGAAAGAAATTCACAATGACTGAAGTACTGTGCTTTTTCAGGATAGCATCTAAATAGCAACTATCACAAAATGTACCCGGAGAGCATTCTGATGTCATCTGCTCCTCCAGTCAGTATTTATTGAGTGTTTACTATGTCTGAAGTACTGTTCCAGGCACTAGATCCAGCAGTGAATAAAACAGACAAATGACCCTACCTTCTCCTGGAGCTCACATTCTACGAAGGAAGGCAGCAATGGTATACATATATATGGTAATACATTAGCAGTAATTAGTACTTTGAAGAAACAATGCTTGAAAAGACTGGTCTAGATGAAGTATGTTTCTCATGGTACTTTTATGCCCACACCTCTGACTTATGTGTCAAGTCTTATGCTACTGGGGATTAGAGGTGGCAAGGGCAATAAGGTGGCTCTGGGCTGGGCTTTCTTCTTGGTTCTTCCCATCCCCTTACAGGAAGCAAGACCAAGAGGTCTGGAGCTACGGCAGGGATTGTCAAGGTTCGATCTGATTAAACAGATACCCCTGCCACAGTAACGGTGTCATATCCCAGGTCGGCCTTCCCTCAGAGGGAGGCCTTACCTGTGGTTGATGATACGGTGGACAGTCATCCACTCTGGCTTGATGCCGAAACGATAGTACTTCTCCTCCATCTCAGCATAGTGAGGATCTTTCACCTTGCGCTTGTCACTCTTCCCATCATCTTCACCAGAACCATAGTCCAGGGGTGGGGGCTCGTCCATGTCATTCTTCCGTTGGTAGTTTCGGTACATTACCAAGTGGAAGATTTCCAACTGAGTCAGAGAGAGAGGGAGAAGAAATGGCCCCAACATCCAGAGAGGACAGAGAGGTACAAAGAAGAGGCCATTTACAGCAAATGGGATGGGAAAAGGAAGCTTTGAAAGAAGGCAGATGAGAGACAAATAAGCAAAGCCAAAGTAGGAGAATGAAAAAAATAAGTAGATGAAATAAAGTCAGAAGCCAGGGCCTGAGTGGAGCCATGGGGAGAAAAAAGGTGCAGGGAATGGGGTTAACACTGAGGAGACTAATAAACTGTGGGGAAAAAATAAGCAAGGAGATGAAGTTAAGGAAGGCTACTGTATAACCTCTAAGGAAAGAAAACTCACAGAAATGGAGAGGAAAGGAAACTAATAGAAATGGAGGTAAAAAGAGTCCAAGAAAACCACATATGGAAAACAAGGAAGCCAGAAGGGCTCAGGACCAGAGGCCTGAAATGAGGGAAAATAAAGGGTATGGAAGCCCAAAGAACAAAGGTGTAAGAGAATGAGAATGACAGCAATTGGGGTCCTAGGGGAAAGGGAAAGAAAGGGCCCTTGTACCTGAAGCTCCTTGGCCCAGGAGCAGTGCCAGTAGGACAGTCCTACCCACTTGACAAAGAACTCTCTCTCAGATCTGCCTTGAAGAGGACGGGCAGGTGGGACATCTGGATTCCCATCTGCCTGCTGGGGGGCTGCTGCTGCCACAGGTGGTTCCCCCCAGCGCCAGTGCAAGATCTTCTGCACACGACCCTTCAGTACTGGACACTTCAAGGAAGGAAAAAACGAAGAGGCAGAGAGAGACCCTTGTTGGTAGGATGACAAAAGTACATGAGGGGCAAGGCAGAGAAAGGGTTAGATGTTTGGGCCCCAGAGATGAGTGAAAGAATCAGGCCTGACAGAAAATACTGAGGGGGTGGTTCTACTCACTGTGCATCGGGGACACAGCCATTCACCGTTGGGGATGTCAGGCAGGGGAGGGTTCAGACAATGAATGTGGTAGGAGGAGATGCACGCATCACAGCACAAGAGCTCTCCACCGTCCTTGCACACGCGGCAGTACTCCATGTGATCATCCTCTTCTTCCTTCTCCCCTTCTTCCTCTCCTTCCTCTTCATATTCTTCCTCCTCCTCCTTGGCTTCCCACTGCACCCCTTCCTTCTCCTGAGAGGGTAAAGATAAGACACAGAAATAGTAGGAAGAAAGGAAGTAAGGAGAGAGATTGCAAAGACAAGATGCCTGAACCCCAAAAGTATAGAGCAGACATCCAAGAAACAGGACATCCCAATTTCCAAAGATGTTTATTCTGCAAGCAAAAGGCTGGGAGAAAGGACCCAACTAGGATTTTAGATGCTGAGACATCTGTTACTAAGAAACCCAGCCATCAAGGGGTGGGAGAGGACAACTGAAAGCAAGACAGACAGATGGGTCTCTGAGGGTGCCAGGTACTCACACAGTGGGGGCAGCTCCACTTGCCCTCAGGAGCCCGGTCGAGCTCAGGATCAAGGCAGACGAGGTGGTAGGCACGCGGGCAGGTGTCACACAGAATGATTTCCCCACCCTGCTGGCACACCTCACAGTAATCCTGGTGATCCGTCTCGTAGCCGTCAACCTCCTCCTCCCCGGCCACCGCAGGACAGCCCAGGACTGTCACATACCCCAGTGAAGGCAAAGGGAACAAAGAAAACAAGAGAAAGACAAGGATTATAAGAGAAAGACAAGGATTCATAGAGGGAGAGAAAGAGAGAAGGCGTCAACACCAAAAGCCAAAATTGAAAATAAGAAAAACAGCAAAGGAAGGAGAGGAAGACAGGCTAAAAAGATCTCACATCCCTTACCACCCCTTACCCTTCTTCTTCTTCCTTCCTGGCCGGCCTCTCTTTAGTTTCTTAGCACGGACAGGGCCATCAGGCCGACCTGAAGCACTGTGGACACTGCCACTATCCAAGTCGGACTCCTCAGCCTCTGGTTCGGGACCCTCATCACTCTGAAAAACATACTGCCCATAGCCCCGTGGCTGTCAGTGAAGCAGACTTGATTTCTCCCCCCTCCCAGGGCCGCTGGCTCCCTACTCCGGCTTCCCTCAGGTGCTCCTGCTGCTGCATCCTTTGATACCAGGTGTGTCACAGACAAGGAAGTGCTACTCACCGAGCCTGCCTTCTTCCTCTTGCCACCAAGCAGCCCTAGTTTGATTTTGAGAGGTGCCATCTTCTTTCCCCGAAGTTTCTTGCGGCCATCAGGCACTCGGGGGCTCTTACTGCGCCTCTTATGGCCTGGACCTGAGTGACAGCAGAGACAAGGAGACAAGAACCAGAGGCCATGACACATCCTGGAAGAACAGAGGTGACAAGGGCCTCTGGACTCCTCTGTGGACTACGGTTTCACTAAGTACCCCTCCATGGAAAGCACTGCTCCTCCAGCAATTAGGATTGGGAAGGCGAGAGTTCTAAACTATTACTTGGATCTGTAGTCTGGAGGATGGGATGATAGTTGTTGGAGGAAGAGGTTCCTACCTTTGCCCTCTTTGGTTTTGGCTCTTCGGATGGGTGGGGGCTGTATATCAGCAGCAGGGGGTGGTGGAAGGGCAGGGGGTCCAGAAGGTGCTATGGGGGTGGCCGGTGAGACAGCAGCTGACACCTGCTCAGCTACAGCTGCTGCTGCTGCTGCTGCCGCCGCTGCCACAGCAGCTGCTGACCCTTTGAAGGGGTTGTTAGCGCTGAACTCTCTCCACTTGGCCCCAAGGATGGTCATCATCTTAGACATTGGGATCTTAGGATTCTTCTTAGCAATCAGGGGCCTGTAAATATAGAAGCAGAAAACTCTTCCCTTCACAGATGGCCTGGGAATACTGCCATCCATCTCCCCACTTCAATTAGTACCAGGAACATGTGTTAGGATTCCTGGGTGCTCTACCAAAACAAACAAACAAACAAACAAACAAACAAAACCCCATCACCAAGTGTGGTAGTACACCCCTATAATCCCAGCACTTGGGAGGCTGAGACAAGAGGATTCCCAAAAGTGCAAGGCCAGCCTGGGCTACATAGTGAGTTCAAAGCCAGTCTGAATTGGCTTTGTGATACCTTGCCTCGAAAAAAACAAAACCAAACACACACACACACACACCATCAATTTAAATAATAAGTAAAAAGAGGCTTAAAACAGAAAGAAAAGGTTGAAAAAGTATATGAAAAAGAAAATAGATTTTAAAAACACAAAATGTAGGGCTGGGGATTTAGCTCAGTGGCTTAAGCGCCTGCCTGGCAAGCATGAGGTCGTGAGTTCGATCCCCGGTACCAAAAAAAAAAAAAAAAAAAAAACACAAAATGTAGACATGATAGTGCATGCCTATAATTCAAGCACCTGGGAGGCTGAGGCAAAGAGATCACCAAGAGTTTGAGGACCCTGGACTAGAAAGTGAGTGCAGGGCCAGCCTGAATTACAGAAAAAGACCCTGTCTCAAAAAAACGAGAAAAAAAAAGACAAAATGTAAAAAGGAATAAAATCAACACAAAATACTTCTGTATACTATTTCATAGTTCATAAACACTTTTATATACATTATGTCTGATTTTATTCTCATAATAACACTTTTGCTAAGTTTCTCTGCATTTTACCAGTTAGGTTCCATGAGACCTGAAGGTTCCCATGGAATAGCCTGGAGAGACAGGCCACCCACTGTCCTGCGGAGGGCGTGTTAAATCTTATGAGGACATGTGTGAGCCCTGGTGCTGACAAAAGCACCATCTTTGGAAGTGAGACAGAAGACAATACTAAGGACAGCAACAGTTGACGCTCCCTTTGTCTTAGGCACCAGCTGTACTTGGGCTTTGCATTCTACCAAATCTACACACTCTTATGAGCTATGTACTAATATTATTCCTATTTTACTGATGAGAAAGCGGAGATCAAAAGAGTTAAGTAACTTGCCCAAGGTGAAACCTGCCTGAATTGGCTTTGTGAGACCTTGCCACTGGCAGCTGCTACCAGAGTACTGAACTGCTATGTTAAAATGCTTCATCCAGGTTGGATGTGGTGGCACATGCTTGTAATCCCAGCACTTGGGAAGCTGAGGCAGGAGCATCACCAAGAGTCTGAGGCCAGTCTGGGCTACAAAGTGAGTTCAAGGCCAGCCTGAACTGCATAGTGAAACTGTCTTGAAAACACATAAAGTAAATAAAATAAAATAAAATAAAATAAAATAAAATAAAATAAAATAAATAAAATGAAATAAAATAAAATAAAATAATTTCATCCCCAAAATACAACTTGACTATTCTCTACTTCAAAAGCCAGGTCTGTTTTGCATGAGCAAGTAGCTCATGCAAAACAGACCTAAGGAAATGCCAGGGGACTTGATTAACCAAATGGAAATTTTGGAACACTGATAGTATCTCCCAGGGCCAGTTTAGGGAGGTCACAGAGTGGGAAATGGAACTGTTGGAGCAAGAGGGAGCTCACTATATTCTGCCCTCACTATGTTATGCTGCTAGAGTTCCTTAACGTAACATAGATCTCCAGCTTCTCCCATGCCCCATAGTGAAGGATTCTTAACTGGACAAGAGAGCCTTGAAATTACAAGTGAAATTGGGTATTAATGTGTTGGAAATTTCTCTGGAGAGCAATTTCTTAGCTATCATCAGGTTTCAGAGGAGTCCAGGGCCTCCCGAAAATTAAGTGTCTGTCAGAGAGGGTGCCAGTCCCACTGTACCTCATGAACTGGCTGAAGGCTTTGTAGTTGGTGAGTGTGTGGTAATCCTCCTCGGAGAACACATGTTCCACATCCTCCAGGCCCCAGGTCAGAAGCAGGGTTGCCGATGACTTCTGTTCCACCTGCTGAGTGGTTAGTTTGGGTGAGGTGAGTGCTCCAGCAACCCCATGTGCCTCAATACCTACCCACCAGTTTCCTGCTCCCTCTCTGCTACAGTCTCTACCCTTTACCAAATTCAGCCTGAGGCATCTCTCCACTCTCTAGTGCTGATTTCCCACCCTCACTCCCTAATTCTACTTACCTTTTGCCCACCATCTCCCTCCCCCTTTTTTCTCCGCTTTGTCTTCTTCTCCTTTTTTTCTCGGTGCTTCCGTCTTCGTTTGCGACCTGGCCCAGTTCCATATTCACTACCTCCACTCTCTGACTTTTCCCGGTACTCATCTCGCTCTGAGCCAAATTCCTCCTCACTGTCCTAAGGAAGAGAAATTAAAACAAAAAAATTCATCCTTGCTATGTGCCAGGAACTTAGCACATAACATGTCTCTGTTTAAATCTTCATAACAACCCTATGGGATGGCAGCTCAATTGTTGATCCATTTTTTGTCGTTTTTGTTATTTTTTGAGATAGGATCTCGCTATGTAATTCAGGCTGGCTTTGAACACTATGTAATCTAGGCTGGCCTCAAACTCATGGTGATCCTCCTGTCTCAATCTCCTAAGTGCTGGGATACAGGTGTGTGCCACCATACCAGGCACATTTATCCATTTTTAAAGATAAGAAAACTACAATGTGCAATTATATGCATCACTGTTGCCCCGATTGACATGCTTTGAAATTCTGTTGTAGTTTTTTTCTTCTTCATTTTTTTTCCCTTCTACCCTTGAAATAAAATGGATTTGGGAATAAAATAAAATAAAGATAAGAAAACTGAGGCACAGAGAGCTAAATAAATTGCCCAGGAAGACAGAGAACTGCTAGGTTCCTAATTCATATAGTTGTCCTCCAAGCCTGTGCTTTCAAGCAGTTCTGCCTGCCACGAGGCCAAGTAACATCAGCATCTGGGCTCTTCACTAGGTTGTGGAATGTGAGGACTGGGACCCAGCACCATGAGCTATAAGGGAGGGGCCTGGAATGGACAGACCTTCCTGACTTCAGGATACCTCCCACCCTGTTAACCAGGAGCAGAGAAAATGTTAGTCCCTTGTATGGGTCTCCTGAGCCTTGCCAGAGTTTGGAACTCTTAACACTCACAAGTTTCTTGCGTTTCCTCGGTTTGCCTGGCTTGTTCTCCTTCTGTTTCTTGGGCCCTCGCTTTCTTTTCTTTACACCCAACGCTGAAGACAGCAGCCGAATGTCATCCTTATCTTTGAAGCAAAGAGCACAGAAAATAACCCTCTAGGTTCCCAGTCTCTGAGGTCCCTTCGCCACCTTCTGCCCCACTGCCTCAGTCCCACGCTCTAGGAAACCAGGCATTGACTCCCCAAACCTTGCTGCCCTTCACAGGAAATGGGGATACATCAGAGTATTTCGACTACTCTGGGATGCTCTTGATTCTGAATGAGAGGTCAGGGGTCAGAAGGGAAAAGCAGCCAAAACCACTCCTTTCTCTCCCCTCCTACTAACAAGGGACCAGGCTTTAGGCCATGGGCTCTGACTGTGGCAGGTCCTTTCAGTCGCCGCCAGGGCTCCTCCTGCCTTCCCTCTCACTTTGCCAGCTGGCATCCTGCCCAGGAACTGGGGAAGCCATGCCCAGCTGCTGGCCTGGCCTGACCCCAGCACTTGGAGTGGGGAGACACAAGCTGGCAACTCCCTAAGCCAGATGCTGAAAAGGCAGAGCCAAAGGTGGACACCTGGGTTCTCACACTAACACCCTGGGGCCCTGACATCCTCTTTGCCAAGAGGGAGTCCTCTATTTACATCTCCTCAGATAATCACCGGCATCCCCAACACCCCAACACACTGCTGGGGGGAAAAATGAATGCCCAGTTGGTCATTTTCATTTCTTGCCCACAAGATTACAGTGCTGCCTGTGAGGCAGTCTGCCCATGAGGAAGTGTCTGCCTGTGGAGAAAGTCTCCACAGTCCTCCCAGCCAGCCTGTATTCTGCCTCCAAATCTATTCCCATCTCCCCTTCACCTCTGTATTTTGTCTCATGCAAAACAGACCTAATACCACCCCCCATTCCTACAGGAAACCAAACAAAACAAAAATATAGGCACAGGCAGGGCACACCCTGCATGTGCACTCTTAAATACCTGTGTGCATGCACACTCAGGAGGAGTACAAGCCCAGAGGGTGGCCCCTACCTGGCTGTCTCCCCAGAAAACTCTGTCAGAAGAGTCCAGGGCCTCTTCCCTGATGTCCCCCAATTCCATTCTCCCAGGCCCCTGCCAGACTGCTGAATCTTGGGGGCCAGATACTTACTTCCTCATTAAAGGCCAGATCACACCACACAGACACGTCCCCCCCTCCACCGAACACTAAACTAACCAGCCAGACTTGTCTTGTTCAGACAGAGGCAGTGGTAGCAGGAGAGCAAAGCCTGGGCTTGGCTGGCCCTTTGCTCTAGGACACACAATCCTTCCTCCAACAGCCAACAGGAAAATCAGCCACACTTTAACACTGGTGGCCTCAGTTTCCATTGACTCAAACTCCAGGCACTCCCTCCTTCAATGCTACCTTTCCTCTTAATTCCAGCGTCCTACGTCCCCTGCTCTGAAAGATACTGTAGGCTCGGGTGCGGGTGTGGAAGGGGGCTGTCTGCCGGCAGCCGGGTGTGAAAATATAAGAGCTGGGACTGTAATAGAAAGTCAGGAAGACGCCAGGCTCCCCTCGACCCCAGGGACTGGGGTTAACACGAACACAGAATGGGAGGCCGCCAGGGCAGCAGCAAGGGCAGGCCAACTGGCTGAAGATCAGGGAAGTGGCCTGGGTCACCCCGGCTGGGGTTGAGGGCCTGTCAACTCCACACCACCCCGCCCAGCAGGAGGTTCCCCAACAAGGGCCGACATCAACACTGGTGGCGGGGAGAGGCACAGGAGAATGGCGAGGAAAGGAAAGGGAGGGTAATAAAGCAAATCTAAGTCCCAACCTCTGTCTCAGCAGCCACTCAATGCTGGCCCAAAGCCCAGACTCTCCCACATCCCGGCTCAGATCTCTGGAAGGCGGGGAGGGAGAAGGCGGAGCCTGGCTGCCCAACCCGGCGGGTGGAGCCTGGGCGCAAGCCTCGCCTCCTGCCCGCCCCTCGCTCCTTCTAATCTCACCATCAATCTCTCACACATATATTTATTTTTTCTCAAATTCCCCTCCCTCCCCCACAACGAACCTCCATAATAGGTCTGCTGCACATGCGTAGTGCACGCAGGGGGTGGGTTTGTATTTTCAGACCTTTTGCAAAGAAACTACCAGAATTTTCCGCACCACCCACAATCATTCCCCACCCCCACTCCAAGGAATCACATCTATATATTATGTTATATTATTTCTCTAGACTTGCCAGAAGGGGGAGGGAGAAGAGATGAGTTTTTTTGGCTTCCTGCTCCCTTCCCCCACCAACACGAGTGCTATTATTTTAAACGTTTAACAATGTAAGGAGACTGGAGAGAGGGGGAAGGGATAAAATTGGTCTTGGGTAAGAATGTAAAACAAAATGGTGAGAATCAAAGCAGCCAGACTGAAAAACAATGGAAAGCTTTCGTGCACAAATTCACATTCAAGAAAAGGATGAGAGAGGGCAGCCTCAACAGATCTCCGCAGAGGAACCTTATTTTCCCCACAGTTAGATAGACGGAGATAATGAACAGGCTAAAAATATTTTCCCCAAGTTTTACCTAAGAAAGTCATCTGAGGGGGTGTATCTGGGTCACTCATCTGACTTGGAGGGCTGAAAGGGAGATAGCCTTGTCCGGGAAGACGGGGGAGGTAAGATGTCATTTCCAATATAAAAAGTTAAAGGTATCTGATGTTTCTTCTGAAATCAGAAAGCAAAGCGCAGCAGGGGTGCTACACAAAGACCCACCTCAACCTTTGATACTTCAAGCTCCTCAGTCTTACATATCCAGATCCAGGATCAAAAACACACAAATACCAGGTTCCAAATTCGAATACAAATAGCTGTGAGCTGCCAGTTCCTTAGCTCACCTGACATCCTTTCTTTCCCTCATTTTAGCACTTTGCTGTAAGCAACTCTACAAGGAACCTTCTCCCCATGATTCTTTCTACTCTGCTGCGAATCTTCTGACTCCCTGGAATAACTTTTTCAAAACTTTTCCTTTTGTCAGACAAGCCTTGGGGGAGCAAGAGACTTTATCCAGTCTCCATTAAACCCCACCCCAAGAAAGCAACCCCCACTTGCTTCTCCAAGACTGTCTCAACTAGACAGGAACATGTGCCACAGAAATCAATATGACAGTTTTACAAAGATCCGGATGGTACACATTAAGACGTTTGATGCATCTGCGATGCTCTGCTATACAGGGGCCTGGGAGTGTGGATGTCCCCAAGCCGAGGATCTGGACACTAGACACCAAAAAGCTCATCTGCCCTAAGGACTGGAGATTCCTCTGCCAGGAGGGAGGTCTGAGGGGAGCCACTGCCGGGCGCTTGGTACCAGACAGTGGTCTGTACCCACTATCTGAGTGCGCTGTCCCACAGTGCCCCGTAACTTCTTATGGGGGAGGGGACAGGTGCTGAGTGATGGTAAAACTGAACAGCAGCTGGGTGGGCAGCTCACGCCCCCAACATGGTCCGAGTTTGGGTGGATTCAGCGAGCCGAACCGAGTGAGTGGCAGTGAATGGCAGCCACGTGAGAGTCACAGCAGGACTATTCGGCTACCCCAGACTGACGGGGTCATGAGGGGGGAGGGGGTCGCACTTGACACAAAAGAGCCAGAAGCAGAGCAGAGATGAAGGGGGTGGAGCTGGGTGCATCTGGCTCCCCAGACACCGCTCTGGTCCCCTAATCTCAAGTGATTCTCGATCTCTACTGCCGGCTGAGGGGTAGGCTCAAGTCTTACTACAGGAAGTGGTCTGCGTGAAGTGTGGCCACCACCTGCCCCTACTCATCGGCCGCCCACAAACATTCACACAATCCCTCCCCTCGAGTGCCACCACATGCCCGAGTTGGCGGGCACCGAAGTCACTGCAGGTGGAGAGGGGCTCCAGGTGGACACTATCCCCACTCGGCCTGTCCAAGTCCCCAGCGGACTCCAGGGCCGCGACTGCTGCACACACGGAAACTCCACTCTGCCTCGGCGCAACCCCACCGGGGCCGCTGCCCGAGGGGCGCTCGCGCGACTGCCCTTCCCCCACGCGCCCCTCCCCCATGCCGCCGTCCGGCAGCCAGGGTCTCCGAGGTCCCTCGCTTGGCCAGGGAGGGGGCCCTGGATTTGCCTTGGCCATTTCCTGCTTACCCCCTCCCCGCCGAGGGTAAAAAAAAAAATCTCCTTCTTCTCCTCCCCCGAAAACTGCGACCGAGTGGCCCGGTCCGCGCGCGCCGCTCGCGCCCAGCGCTCTCCAGCCCGGGCGGCGGCGGAGGCGGCGGCGGAGGCGGCGGCGAGGGGGAGGGGAGCGGCGGGGGAGGGGAGGAGGCCTGGCCCCGCGGCGGCCGCCGCCCGGACCGCGGAGACCGCCCGGACCGCCGCGGGGCGCCGGGCTCGAGACTGCGCCCGCGCCCGCCCCGGATTCGCCTCGGCTCGGCCGCGCGGTGGGTGCCGGGCGCCCGCCGGCTTCGCGCGTCCGCGGCTGCCACTCGGGCTGGGGGAAGTCGTGTGGCCGCTTACCTGGCGGCGGGGGCGACAGCGGCGGGGGCAGCGGCGGCGGCGGCGGCGGCGGCGGGAAGAGGTGGCAGCCGGGGGGGCTGTGGCGGTCGCGGCCCCGGTAGTGGCCCGGCCCGCGCCCGAGTACTCCCTCGTCGTCCTCCTCCTCATCGTCCTCGTCGGCCGCCTCCACCTCCTCCTCCTCCTCGTCGCCCTCTTCTTCCTCCTCTTCTTCCTCCTCCGACACCACCATCTCCTCCTCCTCCTCCTCCTCGTCCCTCAGAGGGGAAGCCATCCTGTGGCTCTGGCCCC